>VSWD01000003.1:53506125-53524255 GCA_033119305.1 Pinctada imbricata | reverse complement strand
TTTATCTTATTTTGTTTTTTATGTCACCATAAAAGGCAGGTTTTTAAATACCCAAAGTAATATCAAATTGGAGAGGTCACTACGACGTCGGGTTGTTGGATATCTTATCTTAATTGGCTATTTCAAGTAAATGATAAACAAGGCATCGTGTAAAAATGGACATTAGTTACATATCTGTTTGATACCATACCGAAAATTGTCAAAAAAGTCACTAAATGTTTTACCATATCTTTCAGTCTGAAATACAATTCCATATGATGAATGTACCCAAGTGTCGTTTTCAGGAATCTTGCATTGTCTAAAGATTAACTCTGCATCAGTTGGTTTTGCTATGTAGCCACCCTGTTCCTCACACATAAATGCAACACCAAAGGAATTGGACTCATTTATGCTGAACAATAACTCCATACATTCAACTACAGTAGATATAAAAAACATACGCTTGATATCTAATTGAAAAATGCATCTGACTCGAATATAATCAATCAGATTTAACTTTATAGTGTAAAAAAACCCTGATTCTAAAGAACAATCAAATAAGATTTGTATGTTGTAATGTATAATGTCTTCAGTTAGATATTATCAACAGTACCTTTGATTCTCATCTGTACATGTATGAGGAATATAATCCAAGCAATCATTTTTCACTTCTTCCCTTCCTTTCTTCTAAAATATTCATGAGTAGGCAAACAAAGCAAAGTGAAAAATCTTCTTAGAAAGAAACTCACTTTTCTCTAAATTTATATCAACAATGAAACAGTTCAATATCACACGATAAATGTATCTAAGAACAGCATAAATACTTCCCATTAGTGACCTACATTGTGCATTGTTGCATACATATCATAGTATTCCTTCTTCAAAAAAACAAATACTTCCTCTTAATTAAATTCATTATTTATAATTATAAGCATATAAAGGCATTAGGGATATTATAGACTACTTCCGGTTGTTTTAATAACAAAAAAATTAAATACTACAAAGTTGACCGAAAACGCACGACTTCAGCTATGTTCGGGACCATATATTTTCATACAGAGTTCAACGAAACAGAAAAAAATATATAAAATGTTTAAAAATAAAAACTATATGATTTTGCAGACCATAATTTCTACCGTTTCAACGATTGTGTTGTCATACTATTAATGCCTCGTGTTCGACATTTCTGCTCTACGTTAATATTGTAAATACCATAAAAAAGCAAAGAATTCGTCCTCGGATTGAAGGAGAGACGACACTTTCTGATGCTATGTTACGATAGTGACAAGATGTAAAAGTCGAGAATATCCCTGTCCATTAAAGACACTGAGACGGCCATCTGCCAGCCAAGTGCCAAATCTTCCACTTTCCCGGTTACACAACGTTCTCGAAGAACGCATAATTGTAGTATAAAATATCCTCCTCAAAAGCTTACGAATATACGAAGGACCTCACATATACCGATACACGTTCCCCAGAATACATACTACAAGGAGTCATCTTGGACATTTCTACTTTTCGTTTATTTCAAGCAGTTAGATCAGATAAATCAGAGGAGAAAACAAACCGTCCTTTCATTAAAGTAAGATTTGCAAACAAAAGTATTGATAAATTGAATCTTGGTCAAATTTTGAATCACAAAACTGTCACAGAAAAAATCCCACCATATTTTAAAAGAAAAGAAACTCCTTGTATTTCCTATAGCTACACACCAACAGTTGCATCTAAAATTTACAATTACAAACGATTCTTGCAGTGTATTGATTTAAGTAATCCCTCACTATATCCACTTCCTTGCGATTATTCTTCATCGGATTTCAACTACTCTCCTTGTGGACACGTTATTACTGGCGACCTTAGTATAGTCAAGAACGAGAAGTTGAGAGAATTGTTAAAAAAGGGTCCCAAGTATGTCCTTTACATGGAACCAAAATTTCAAAATTATCATCGACTCTTGTGAGGAATATGCAAGACGTTGGTCAAAGAAACGGAATGAACAGCTCGACACCCTTTCCGAATGGATAAAATCCATCAGAGGGTTACTTTTATCTAGAATTAGCCGATTAAAATCAACTTTGAACACAAGATTCGAGTCTATATTTAAAGACCCTGATGTTATCACAGAGCTAACCTACCTCCAAGAACATTATGCCATCACACCAGCGGACAAAGCCTCAAATAATTTCACATTTACTTGCAAAAAGTACTATTTCGACAGTGTAGTTAAAGAGTTGGGTTTAAATTCGACACCTGGAAATCCCACTTACACCCAAACAAACCTTCCTGCCTCTGAAATAATAGACAACCACAAATCAGCTCTTGCTTCCTTTGGCTTCCACACTAACAATTTAGATTTAGATTTACCATACTTATACTACATACCTAAAATGCATAAGAATCCGTACAAACAACGTTTCATCGCTGGTTCCTCAAAATGTTCTACCAAATATGTACATGTATCGATCTTACTCACCAAAGTTTGATCTGAAATCAAATCTGGGCTTCAAAAATATTGTTCGACAGTATATTCTCGCAGTGGTATCAACCAGTTATGGATTTTAAAGAATTCGAAGGAACTTTTAGAACATATGAAATCCACTCATTTTAGTAGAGTCAATTCGATCAAAGCTTTTGATTTTTCGACACTTTACACTACAATTCCACATTCTAAATTGAAAGAAAGACTCGCAAAAATTATAAGTATTGCGTTTACAAGTAAAAACGGTAATCGCAAATACAAATTTGTTGTTGTGAATTATGACAAAACCTACTTTGTAAAAGAAAAGTCCGATTCTGAAAATAAGTACACTGAAACAGATATTATTTAGATTGTAAACTTTTTGATCGACAACATTTTTGTGGTGTTTGGAGGAAAGGTCTTCCAGCAAATTGTCGGAATTCCAATGGGGACCAATTGTGCCCCACTCCTTACCGACATTTTCCTTTACTCGTACGAAGCTGAATTCATTCAATCTTTGGTCTCTGATGGGAAAAGATACTTAGCTTCTGACTTCAACTTCACATACAGATACATAGACGATGTGTTGTCCATCAATGATCCAAAATTCATGGATTACCTGAGCAGTATCTATCCTTCAGAGCTTGAAGTCAAAGAAACTACAGAGACAAATAATTCATAATGTTGTCATACTGATGGTCACATGAACACCTCGCTCTATGACGAACGTGACGACTTCAATTTCAGCATTACAAACTTTCCTTTTCTGAGTAGCAACATCCCTTCATCGCCAGCTTATGGCGTGTTCATATCTCAGTTGATACGCTATGCCAGAGCAAGTACCAAATATACGGATTTTGTTCTGAGAGCTAGGCGTCTTTCAGATAAGCTTCTCAGTCAGGGATATGTCTGTGACCGACTAACATCGTCACTGAGGGAGTTCTACGGTCGATATGGGGAACTCGTCGTACACTATGATGTCCCACTCTCCAGAATGGTGGATGATATTCTGTCATAGACCATTTGAACCATCCAACCATAGATTGTACTCTATGTCTTCCGAAATGGAAGTAACCGGATGTGACAGTTCTGCCGAATTGAAGCGGCGGATGTTGCATGCAAGCAGGAGATGCTTACTCTTCCTGGGCACCTGGTCTCACTCCTATATCGGGAGTTCGCTTCTTTTCATATGGTGGAGGTTTTTGTTTGTTTGCTTTGGTTCCTGTTTTATCCTGATTTTGTATGCCTTCGGTTTCTGATTTTCTGAATTATCGATTTTGTGCTGTATACAGGGATATGGTCATTATCCATATTTGTCACTGATGTAGGACTGAAATAACTCATTATTTGTCACCGTCCTTCCATTTTAGCAAACAGAGCACAAAATTGAGCATCGACGGGACTCTAGCAAGCTAGAGGTGGGACCAAGTGCCCGGGGCAGTAAACATCCCCTGTTTGGCTCATACACACCAATTGAGTATTATTCGAGTCTGCTTGGTTATTTGATACGTAGGATGATGTGCGCACTTTATCTGGATGACTACAACATTTCATTTCTTTTACGTGGCAGATGGCTGTCAAAAGAACAACAAGTTGTCCATTTTATGAGCTGTCTTTTCTGTTGTTCTTTCTTGTCCCGACGATGTTCATAATGGTTACCATCATTTAAGCATACGTTGAGTTAAATAAAAAAAACCGAAAGCAGATTCCAAAAATCATAATCAAAAGTATGAAACAGAGCTTCCTTCCGAGAAAAGAAAAATAGGACAGAAGCGCGAAGACAATGAACACGATCCAGAGTCTAGTACAGCATACGTTGTAGGTGGCGCAGTTAGAAACACGGTGTGCTTATTACATGACACATGTCTCTTTTCTGATATCAAAATTTCTTGAAATTTCTAAAACGTGGATCCTGTAGCATCATATCCCATCCATCCTGCTACGTCTTTTGGTGCGTTTTTGGACATAGTCACGTTCACACTTGTTTTGCATATTACATTGTTTAGATTTGAGGATCACTGACGAGGGTTAAGTACCCGAAACGTGCATGTCTGGTCCATGCTGTCAATTTATCTGTTCTTAAATGATGCTATTCAAATTGAAGACGTTTAACACATGCTTCAGGACCCACGTTTTAGAAATTTCAAGAAATGTTGATATCAGAAATTTAAGAATGCGTTGTAGGAACGTTCAACCGAAATTAACCGAACTTGGCTTCATGTGCCCTCGGGAACTCCTCTTCCACCAGCACTGACACTCACCAAGTTGTATAAATGAAAAACGACATCAAATTGAATAGCATCATTTAAGAACAGATAAATTGGTAGCATGAACCAGACATGCACGTTTCGGGTACTTAACCCTCGTCAGTGATCCTCAATTCTAAACAATGTAATATGTCAAAAAAAAGTTACTATGTCGAAAAAGCGTACCGAAAGACGTAGTAGGATGGGTGGGATATGATGCTGCAGGACCCACTTTTTAGAAATTTCAAGAAATTTTGATAACAGTAATTTTAGAAAGCGTTGAAGAAACGATCAACCGAAATTGATCGAACTTGGATACATGTGCCCTCGGGGACTCCTGGTCCACCAGCAGTGACACTCACCAAGTGGTGAGTGTCACCACCCATATCCTGCTACGTCTTTCGGTAAGTTTTCTTTTATTTTCACACTTTTTGGCATATTACATTGTTTAGATTTGAGGATCACTGACGACGATTAAGTTCCCGAACTTGCATGTCTGGTCCATGCTGCCAATTTATCTGTTCTTAAATGATGCTATTCAATTTGAAGACGTTTAACATATATGTTGCAGGTTAAAGTGCTTAAGTACGTATGAACAAAAAGGGAAGCCTAAAGCGTCTTCAATTTCTCTCGCTGTTTTATTTATAAAAATAAGGGAATGCGAGTTTCGCTCATTGGTCCCTTACGTATAGCACAGAACAAGATAAAGTACCAAAATCATTGTAAGTGGCGCCACCCTGAATGAATCAAATCAAATAGATGTACAATAAAATGCAAAAATGTAATACCATCTCAAAGTCTGCAAAACTAATTACAAGTGGAAATTCGAATTATGTACATAGACATACGGAAGATAAGTAAAGAAAGGAGGGAACCTACAACAACAACACTCGGTTGCAGCTCCAACAGCCAAATTCCAAAACACCAAATGCAAAAAACACGAAATACAGGTTTCTTGATTCATTTCTGACTAAGTCAGAGGTTAACATATGTGAGCTAATTTTGCCTCTTGTGTCTCCACCTCTTGACGGATTCGGACGAAACACTTATTGGCGACCATAAGGACTTCTCTCCAAACGTATATTATCAAAATATCTTCAGTGGTTCTGGAGAAGAAGTCGAAAATGTGAAAAATTTACAACGGGCGACGTACGATGCGATATGACAATAGCTCACTTGAGCTTCACTCAGGTGAGCTAATAAAACCACTCAGAGATAAGAGTTTAATTATTTAAGCCTCCTGCCTCGGTCTTCTTTGACATACCTCCTGTTCTCTTTTTATGCACCAAAACTTTTACAGACCCAAACTCGAACTCCATCCTATTTAGGGAGAAATTATTGATTTTTTCTATTGAATTTAGAATCTAAATTCTTCTGCTTTTACGTAAGCATAACTTACAAGAATTTCGTTTGTATCAGATAACACTTGGGTAACACTATAAAAACACTTGGCTAACACTTGGCTAACACTATAACTTGGATAACACTATAAAAAATTCCGGGGATGTGATTGACAAGATAAAATCTAGAAATTTTCAAGCCAATACGATTGCTTCATACGATTTTTCAAATATGTACACCACGCTTCCTCACGACAAGATCAATGATCAATTGTCCAAACTCATTAAATGGTGCTATAATCGAGAGGGGAAACTTTATATTTGTACATCAGAATCAAAGGGTTTCTTTTCCGCTACAGAATACAAATCATACAAATCATGGACATGTAGCGACCTGTGTAGTGCCTTGTCCTTCCTCTTGGACAACATTTATGTAAGATTTGGTGAGAATCTATACAAGCAGGTTGTAGGGATTCCTATGGGTACAAATTGTGCGCCTCTTGTTGCAGATTTATTTTTATACACATATGAAAAGGAATTTATTCAAAATCTTCAAAAGCAAAGAAAACATGATGATGTGAAATGCTTCATTAGTACTTCAAGGTACCTTGATGATATTCTTACTATCGATAATCCTGTTTTTGAAAAGTATAAAGATGTTATTTATCCACAAGAATTGACTCTAAACAAGGCAAACTTTACAGACACTGAAACACCATTTTTGGACCTAAATATCAAAATTGTCAATGGAGAAATTCATACAAGTGTATATGACAAACGAGATGATTTTGGATTCAACATAGTAAATTTCCCTTGGCTTGACGGTGATGTCCCTAGATTACCGTCATACGGTATCTATATTTCACAGCTCATCCGGTATGCTAGAGCATGTACTGATGTTTTGGATTTTCATAATAGAAATCTGCAAATTACAAAAGAAAGGAGGGGATCTCCAACAACACTAGGTTGCAGCACCCACAGCAAAATCCCAAAACACCCATGCAAAAAACACAGAACAGATACCCACAGAAAGAGACGCAAAATGGACAAGGAACACCAACTCACAACATAGAAACATAAAAGACTACACATAAACCAACGAGACCAATGGGCAACCGGTGCCGACTTAGGACGGCCATCTGCCAAGTAAATAGCAGACGGTGTGGTTATCCTGGATTACGTGCGCACAACCCTCTCACTTCTCCAGTTACCTAGAGGTCTCGAAGAACGTACAAATGTGGTGTAAAACAACCTCCTCACTGTAAGATGACGTCACACAAACAAGACCGCGAAACGCAGAGGCCCCAGAGACACAGATGAATATGTAAATGGATATAAAAAGAGGGCATGCGTAATACAGTCCGTGCTCTGCCGGCTGTAGCGAGCTCATGTATGTAATCACCCGAGGAGTCCGACTGACATTCAGAGAGGACAGGTGGTCGGGGCCCTGTCTTCTCCAAAGAGGTTTGGACAGGGCCCGTCATGGAGTCCCGTCGTCACAGTCAGTCAGAGTGCAAGTCTTAAGAATGCGCTCGTACAAGACTGTATATTGGTCAAGTACCAAGCTTAGTGTCCGTCTGGTGACATTAGGATCATATCCACGGTATAAAAGGCGTTTGATGACTCTGACGCATTTTCGATACATATGCTGTCTACCTTTGATCCTTCTTATTTTGTTAATTATGTCACCATAAAATGCAGGTTGTGAAATACCTAAAGTAATATACTCCGTTGCTTTTATGGGTCCGAATTTCAAAAGAACTTGATCATAATTTTTGTAAAATTTCCAGAAAGTCTTTACTAGTTTGTGAAAGCGAAAACCTTGACCTAAAAGTTTCTTTGTAATTTGCAGATTTCTATTATGAAAATCCAAAACATCAGTACATGCTCGAGCATACCGGATGAGCTGTGAAATATAGATACCGTATGACGGTAATCTAGGGACATCACCGTCAAGCCAGGGGAAAATTACTATGTTGAATCCAAAATCATCTCGTTTGTCATATACACTTGTATGAATTTCTCCATTGACAATTTTGATATTTAGGTCCAAAAATGGTGTTTCAGTGTCTGTAAAGTTTGCCTTGTTTAGAGTCAATTCTTGTGGATAAATAACATCTTTATACTTTTCAAAAACAGGATTATCGATAGTAAGAATATCATCAAGGTACCTAGAAGTACTAATGAAGCATTTCACATCATCATGTTTTCTTTGCTTTTGAAGATTTTGAATAAATTCCTTTTCATATGTGTATAAAAATAAATCTGCAACAAGAGGCGCACAATTTGTACCCATAGGAATCCCTACAACCTGCTTGTAGAGATTCTCACCAAATCTTACATAAATGTTGTCCAAGAGGAAGGACAAGGCACTACACAGGTCGCTACATGTCCATGATTTGTATGATTTGTATTCTGTAGCGGAAAAGAAACCCTTTGATTCAGATGTACAAATATAAAGTTTCCCCTCTCGATTATAGCACCATTTAATGAGTTTGGACAATTGATCATTGATCTTGTCGTGAGGAAGCGTGGTGTACATATTTGAAAAATCGTATGAAGCAATCGTATTGGCTTGAAAATTTCTAGATTTTATCTTGTCAATCACATCCCCCGAATTTTTTATAGACCAAAATAAATTTACATCATTCCTGTTAAGAACAGTTTCACAATATTTTGCAACGTGTTCCTTTACCGCCGTGAGGGCTGACGTCAGATGTCTAGACAAACTTGTAGTTGAGCAGTTGCTAGAATTAGCAATGTATCTAAATTTGTAAGGAGATTTGTGCAGTTTTGGTATGCAGTATATTGTAGGAAGATCCAATTTAGAAATAGGGATGTTGAATGAAGAAATTTCACTGCTATGTTTGCTCAAAATGTTAGGGACACTTTCATTGCTTTTGATATAAGTATTTGTAGACGAAAGTTCCGAAACTAAAGTTGATATATAGTAAAGTTTTCATATGATTATGGTGTTGTTGGCTGCTTTATCTGCAGGAGCGAAGACAAATTTTTCATGTAAATTACGTAATTTGGATTTAAAATATCTTTCAGATCTAGAACTTGGATTTTCAAAAAGATGAGGATTTTTGTGGAAGTTATCTATTCGAATGTCAGTAATGTCCAAAATGAGGTTTTTCCAGTCATTCAGAGAATGCGATTCGACTCCTTCCGATTTACACCATCGTTTGGTATAGTTATCTAAGGCTTCCTTTAGTACTTCGCGACATTTAATAAAATCTATCTTGGACGGGATTCTATACTTAGGTCCTTTTTTGAGAAGACCACGGAGCTGCCTGTCTTGGATAATTGAAAAGTCACCTGTAATAATATGACCAGCTGGTTTATATAGATATTCAGATGTTGCACATTCTCAAGAAGCAGGACATGATTCAAGTATTTTAGGATCTGATGTAACTTTGTTGTAGTTAAAAACGAAATTTCGAATAGGTCTCTTATATTTGTAACAAATAAGAGGAGGTTCTAAATTTTCAAAATATTGAGGAATAGCACTTTGTACACGATGATCCCGAAAAATATTAGAGATGTTAAGAAGATCGAATCCTTTGTTAATAAATGGAATTTTTAAGAATCGTTTTTTAGGTGGGATGTTTTTAACAACTGGATAAAGTTTATTCTGTGCGAATGCAACAATGATATTAAGTCTGAATCAATCCGTATTTCTTAAGAATGCAACCAGTGCTTCATCCAAGATAGATTTCAATTGAACTGCTGGAACTGATGAGAGAGCATGAAGCAGTTCATGTCTGCCGCCGTTGCGAGCAATGATCAGAAGATCGTTGAGGGTACGGTGTAATCTAGATCTTATTCTGAGTTTTCGGTTTCGTCGTCTTCCGTGAGACCTATGCTTCCGTTTAGTGTTTGGGCGGATTGAAAATACATTAATATTAGTTGACGTCGAGGAAATATTTCCTTGTCCATAAATTTGATCGTTTAGACCAAGGGGGTACGCAGTTTGGAGTTTTGTGATCCAGGCAAGTTCAGCTTGTAGTCGGCGTTTTTTAATTTCCGTTTTACTAAGATTTTTAAGTTTAGAAAAAGACTGAACCGGTGTAATAGTTATATCCGAAATGGAATGATTGTATTTAACGAAGTGATTATAAAGGAAATTTCTTTGTTTTTTGTGATGTGAGTTTCTTATCTGATACGAATGACTTCTAAAACGAGATTTTAAGGCCTGACCTGTTTCTCCAACATATTGGGCGCCACATCCCCTAGCGTTTCATGTTATAACATAAATGACATCTTGGTACGATCAATCGATGTCGTTTTCAATCTCAATTTTAAAAGTCTGCCCGTTAACACTTGATTTAATTGTGGAATTGCAATTGATGAGCGGACACATACCGCATCTCTTCCCTTTGCACGTAGAAACTGCTGAGAACCCTCTATGTTTGTTGTTAAATGTAGAGCCTGCAGATGGAGAAGTAGGTGTAATACGTCTACGGGAATTCAATTTAAGAGGTGAAAGAAGTACTCTGGGTGAGGAAAAAAGTTTATTACTGTTAAAAGTCGATGATGGGAAAGTTACTGTAGTGATAGAGGGTAATCTCAAAGGAGTAAGTTTAATACGAGGCGACCTTAAAAATGCCATAGTGAGATGATCAAAGAAGGGTGAGTAGAGATCCTGCATGGAAGACACTACAACAAAGTCAAGTTAGAGAACGAAATGGAATTAAAACACTTCAAACATCGGGTCACGGGGAATTGTATTACCAACTCCACACTGCAACACGAAATAAGTGTAGATATAAAAGAAAGGAGGGGATCTCCAACAACACTAGGTTGCAGCACCCACAGCAAAATCCCAAAACACCCATGCAAAAAACACAGAACAGATACCCACAGAAAGAGACGCAAAAGGGACAAGGAACACCAACTCACAACATAGAAACATAAAAGACTACACATAAACCAACGAGACCAATGGGCAACCGGTGCCGACTTAGGACGGCCATCTGCCAAGTAAATAGCAGACGGTGTGGTTATCCTGGATTACGTGCGCACAACCCTCTCACTTCTCCAGTTACCTAGAGGTCTCGAAGAACGTACAAATGTGGTGTAAAACAACCTCCTCACTGTAAGATGACGTCACACAAACAAGACCGCGAAACGCAGAGGCCCCAGAGACACAGATGAATATGTAAATGGATATAAAAAGAGGGCATGCGTAATACAGTCCGTGCTCTGCCGGCTGTAGCGAGCTCATGTATGTAATCACCCGAGGAGTCCGACTGACATTCAGAGAGGACAGGTGGTCGGGGCCCTGTCTTCTCTAAAGAGGTTTGGACAGGGCCCGTCATGGAGTCCCGTCGTCACAGTCAGTCAGAGTGCAAGTCTTAAGAATGCGCTCGTACAAGACTGTATATTGGTCAAGTACCAAGCTTAGTGTCCGTCTGGTGACATTAGGATCATATCCACGGTATAAAAGGCGTTTGATGACTCTGACGCATTTTCGATACATATGCTGTCTACCTTTGATCCTTCTTATTTTGTTAATTATGTCACCATAAAATGCAGGTTGTGAAATACCTAAAGTAATATACTCCGTTGCTTTTATGGGTCCGAATTTCAAAAGAAGTTGATCATAATTTTTGTAAAATTTCCAGAAAGTCTTTACTAGTTTGTGAAAGCGAAAACCTTGACCTAAAAGTTTCTTTGTAATTTGTAGATTTCTATTATGAAAATCCAAAACATCAGTACATGCTCTAGCATACCGGATGAGCTGTGAAATGTAGATACCGTATGACGGTAATCTAGGGACATCACCGTCAAGCCAGGGGAAATTTACTATGTTGAAGCCAAAATCATCTCGTTTGTCATATACACTTGTATGAATTTCTCCATTGACAATTTTGATATTTAGGTCCAAAAATGGTGTTTCAGTGTCTGTAAAGTTTGCCTTGTTTAGAGTCAATTCTTGTGGATAAATAACATCTTTATACTTTTCAAAAACAGGATTATCGATAGTAAGAATATCATCCAGGTACCTAGAAGTACTAATGAAGCATTTCACATCATCATGTTTTCTTTGCTTTTGAAGATTTTGAATAAATTCCTTTTCATATGTGTATAAAAATAAATCTGCAACAAGAGGCGCACAATTTGTACCCATAGGAATCCCTACAACCTGCTTGTAGAGATTCTCACCAAATCTTACATAAATGTTGTCCAAGAGGAAGGACAAGGCACTACACAGGTCGCTACATGTCCATGATTTGTATGATTTGTATTCTGTAGCGGAAAAGAAACCCTTTGATTCAGATGTACAAATATAAATTTTCCCCTCTCGATTATAGCACCATTTAATGAGTTTGGACAATTGATCATTGATCTTGTCGTGAGGAAGCGTGGTGTACATATTTGAAAAATCGTATGAAGCAATCGTATTGGCTTGAAAATTTCTAGATTTTATCTTGTCAATCACATCCCCGGAATTTTTTATAGACCAAAATAAATTTACATCATTCCTGTTAAGAACAGTTTCACAATATTTTGCAACGTGTTCCTTTACCGCCGTGAGGGCTGACGTCAGATGTCTAGACAAACTTGTAGTTGAGCAGTTGCTAGAATTAGCAATGTATCTAAATTTGTAAGGAGATTTGTGCAGTTTTGGTATGCAGTATATTGTAGGAAGATCCAATTTAGAAATAGGGATGTTGAATGAAGAAATTTCACTGCTATGTTTGCTCAAAATGTTAGGGACACTTTCATTGCTTTTGATATAAGTATTTGTAGACGAAAGTTCCGAAACTAAAGTTGATATATAGTAAAGTTTTCATATGATTATGGTGTTGTTGGCTGCTTTATCTGCAGGAGCGAAGACAAATTTTTCATGTAAATTACGTAATTTGGATTTAAAATATCTTTCAGATCTAGAACTTGGATTTTCAAAAAGATGAGGATTTCTGTGGAAGTTGTCTATTCGAATGTCAGTAATGTCCAAAATGAGGTTTTTCCAGTCATTCAGAGAATGCGATTCGACTCCTTCCGATTTACACCATCGTTTGGTATAGTTATCTAAGGCTTCCTTTAGTACTTCGCGACATTTAATAAAATCTATCTTGGACGGGATTCTATACTTAGGTCCTTTTTTGAGAAGACCACGGAGCTGCCTGTCTTGGATAATTGAAAAGTCACCTGTAATAATATGACCAGCTGGTTTATATAGATATTCAGATGTTGCACATTCTCAAGAAGCAGGACATGATTCAAGTATTTTAGGATCTGATGTAACTTTGTTGTAGTTAAAAACGAAATTTCGAATAGGTCTTTTATATTTGTAACAAATAAGAGGAGGTTCTAAATTTTCAAAATATTGAGGAATAGCACTTTGTACACGATGATCCCGAAAAATATTAGAGATGTTAAGAAGATCGAATCCTTTGTTAATAAATGGAATTTTTAAGAATCGTTTTTTTGGTGGGATGTTTTTAACAACTGGATAAAGTTTATTCTGTGCGAATGCAACAATGATATTAAGTCTGAATCAATCCGTATTTCTTAAGAATGCAACCAGTGCTTCATCCAAGATAGATTTCAGTTGAACTGCTGGAACTGATGAGAGAGCATGAAGCAGTTCATGTCTGCCGCCGTTGCGAGCAATGATCAGAAGATCGTTGAGGGTACGGTGTAATCTAGATCTTATTCTGAGTTTTCGGTTTCGTCGTCTTCCGTGAGACCTATGCTTCCGTTTAGTGTTTGGGCGGATTGAAAATACATTAATATTAGTTGACGTCGAGGAAATATTTCCTTGTCCATAAATTTGATCGTTTAGACCAAGGGGGTACGCAGTTTGGAGTTTTGTGATCCAGGCAAGTTCAGCTTGTAGTCGGCGTTTTTTAATTTCCGTTTTACTAAGATTTTTAAGTTTAGAAAAAGACTGAACCGGTGTAATAGTTATATCCGAAATGGAATGATTGTATTTAACGAAGTGATTATAAAGGAAATTTCTTTGTTTTTTGTGATGTGAGTTTCTTATCTGATACGAATGACTTCTAAAACGAGATTTTAAGGCCTGACCTGTTTCTCCAACATATTGGGCGCCACATCCCCTAGCGTTTCATGTTATAACATAAATGACATCTTGGTACGATCAATCGATGTCGTTTTCAATCTCAATTTTAAAAGTCTGCCCGTTAACACTTGATTTAATTGTGGAATTGCAATTGATGAGCGGACACATACCGCATCTTTTCCCTTTGCACGTAGAAACTGCTGAGAACCCTCTATGTTTGTTGTTAAATGTAGAGCCTGCAGATGGAGAAGTAGGTGTAATACGTCTACGGGAATTCAATTTAAGAGGTGAAAGAAGTACTCTGGGTGAGGAAAAAAGTTTATTGCTGTTAAAAGTCGATGATGGGAAAGTTACTGTAGTGATAGAGGGTAATCTCAAAGGAGTAAGTTTAATACGAGGCGACCTTAAAAATGCCATAGTGAGATGATCAAAGAAGGGTGAGTAGAGATCCTGCATGGAAGACACTACAACAAAGTCAAGTTAGAGAACGAAATGGAATTAAAACACTTCAAACATCGGGTCGCGGGGAATTGTATTACCAACTCCACACTGCAACACGAAATAAGTGTAGATATAAAAGAAAGGAGGGGATCTCCAACAACACTAGGTTGCAGCACCCACAGCAAAATCCCAAAACACCCATGCAAAAAACACAGAACAGATACCCACAGAAAGAGACGCAAAAGGGACAAGGAACACCAACTCACAACATAGAAACATAAAAGACTACACATAAACCAACGAGACCAATGGGCAACCGGTGCCGACTTAGGACGGTCATCTGCCAAGTAAATAGCAGACGGTGTGATTATCCTGGATTACGTGCGCACAACCCTCTCACTTCTCCAGTTACCTAGAGGTCTCGAAGAACGTACAAATGTGGTGTAAAACAACCTCCTCACTGTAAGATGACGTCACACAAACAAGACCGCGAAACGCAGAGGCCCCAGAGACACAGATGAATATGTAAATGGATATAAAAAGAGGGCATGCGTAATACAGTCCGTGCTCTGCCGGCTGTAGCGAGCTCATGTATGTAATCACCCGAGGAGTCCGACTGACATTCAGAGAGGACAGGTGGTCGGGGCCCTGTCTTCTCTAAAGAGGTTTGGACAGGGCCCGTCATGGAGTCCCGTCGTCACAGTCAGTCAGAGTGCAAGTCTTAAGAATGCGCTCGTACAAGACTGTATATTGGTCAAGTACCAAGCTTAGTGTCCGTCTGGTGACATTAGGATCATATCCACGGTATAAAAGGCGTTTGATGACTCTGACGCATTTTCGATACATATGCTGTCTACCTTTGATCCTTCTTATTTTGTTAATTATGTCACCATAAAATGCAGGTTGTGAAATACCTAAAGTAATATACTCCGTTGCTTTTATGGGTCCGAATTTCAAAAGAAGTTGATCATAATTTTTGTAAAATTTCCAGAAAGTCTTTACTAGTTTGTGAAAGCGAAAACCTTGACCTAAAAGTTTCTTTGTAATTTGTAGATTTCTATTATGAAAATCCAAAACATCAGTACATGCTCTAGCATACCGGATGAGCTGTGAAATGTAGATACCGTATGACGGTAATCTAGGGACATCACCGTCAAGCCAGGGGAAATTTACTATGTTGAAGCCAAAATCATCTCGTTTGTCATATACACTTGTATGAATTTCTCCATTGACAATTTTGATATTTAGGTCCAAAAATGGTGTTTCAGTGTCTGTAAAGTTTGCCTTGTTTAGAGTCAATTCTTGTGGATAAATAACATCTTTATACTTTTCAAAAACAGGATTATCGATAGTAAGAATATCATCCAGGTACCTAGAAGTACTAATGAAGCATTTCACATCATCATGTTTTCTTTGCTTTTGAAGATTTTGAATAAATTCCTTTTCATATGTGTATAAAAATAAATCTGCAACAAGAGGCGCACAATTTGTACCCATAGGAATCCCTACAACCTGCTTGTAGAGATTCTCACCAAATCTTACATAAATGTTGTCTAAGAGGAAGGACAAGGCACTACACAGGTCGCTACATGTCCATGATTTGTATGATTTGTATTCTGTAGCGGAAAAGAAACCCTTTGATTCAGATGTACAAATATAAATTTTCCCCTCTCGATTATAGCACCATTTAATGAGTTTGGACAATTGATCATTGATCTTGTCGTGAGGAAGCGTGGTGTACATATTTGAAAAATCGTATGAAGCAATCGTATTGGCTTGAAAATTTCTAGATTTTATCTTGTCAATCACATCCCCGGAATTTTTTATAGACCAAAATAAATTTACATCATTCCTGTTAAGAACAGTTTCACAATATTTTGCAATGTGTTCCTTTACCGCCGTGAGGGCTGACGTCAGATGTCTAGACAAACTTGTAGTTGAGCAGTTGCTAGAATTAGCAATGTATCTAAATTTGTAAGGAGATTTGTGCAGTTTTGGTATGCAGTATATTGTAGGAAGATCCAATTTAGAAATAGGGATGTTGAATGAAGAAATTTCACTGCTATGTTTGCTCAAAATGTTAGGGACACTTTCATTGCTTTTGATATAAGTATTTGTAGACGAAAGTTCCGAAACTAAAGTTGATATATAGTAAAGTTTTCATATGATTATGGTGTTGTTGGCTGCTTTATCTGCAACACCCGTCGCTTCAATTCGGTGGAATTGTCACATCCAGTTACTTCCATTTCGAAAGATAAAGAACATTCTGTGGTTGGATGCTTAAAATGGTCTAAGACAGAATATCATCCACTATTCTGGACGGGAGGAAATCATAGTGAACGACGAGTTCCCATTATCGACCGTAGAAGGAAAGGGGGATGATCTCCAGCATGACCACCCTGCACTCACCCAGCGAAACAAACCTACAAGAAAGAGGTACGTAAATTACATCAGACAAAACTAAAAACCACAAAAAAGACACGACAATATTCACTAGAACATCATACAACACAATCGAAACAGACGTACAGACACATCAAACATTAATGACAACACGTAAAAGGCAGGACACCAATGTGCAACCGGCACCGACTTTGGACGGCCATCTGCTATTAGCAAATGGCGTGGTTATCCGAATTACGTGCGCACAACCCTCCGACTTGTCCGGATACACAGAGGTCTCCATAGACGAACAATAGTTGTATAAACATAAAACTTCTCACTGTAAGGTGACATCACAAACAAAATATATAGTTAAACGCAGCGGCCTGTTGTAAAACAAATTCAATATAAATGAATCTAACTTCTATGGCATGCGTATAACAATATGTGCTCTGCTGGCTGAAGCGAGCTCAAGATCAATCACCCGAGAAGTCTGACCAACTTTCAGATAGGACAGAGAATGAGGACCCAGTCTTCTCTGACGAGATTTAAAGAAGGCCCGTCATGGAGTCCCGTCGTCACGGTTGGGCAGTGTGCAATGTTGGGAAAGACACTGGTGTAAAACTGTAGATTGGTCAAGTACCATGCCCAGTGTTCTTTTGATGACCATGGTATCATTTCCTTGGTAAAGGAGGCGACCGACTATTTTCTGACATTTGTTGTTGAAGTTTGATTTGCCTTTGGTTCTTCTGATTTTGTTTACTAGGTCACCGTAAAATGAAGGAAATGAAATTCCTAATGATACATGATGGGCGGCTTATGAAAGGCACTTTGGCTGACACTGATGAGAATTTAATATTCGAAACACGTGTCTGGTGCATAATAAATTAGTTTGAAATTTTCTTGAAGAAGGTATACAGTTGGAACCCTTCCGCATACTCTGATGCTGGAGCTGTCCCACATTTTGAAAGAAGTTCAGAATAGTTATTTTTAAATTTCCAAAAAGATTTTACAAGTTTATGATATCAAAATCCTTGACTGATAAGTTTCTTTGTAATTTGTTTTTTGTTATCATGGAGGTCCGAAACACGTTAGTCGGTCACAGACGTATCCCTGACTGAGAGGCGTATCTGAAAGACGCCTAGCTTTCAGAACAAAATCTGTATATTTGGTACTTAATTATTCTGGTGTTGAAAAATATTTGGGGAATTACATAAGGGCACCCCCTTAAACTGCAAAGATGTTT
>VSWD01000003.1:53469082-53505625 GCA_033119305.1 Pinctada imbricata | reverse complement strand
CACCTCATTACAAATTCATATCATATATGCATAGGGCATTGAGAACATGCTTTTGAAATTATTTGGTACGTCTGTCTCATCAGACAGAATATGACGAATATGATAGAATATCTTAGGAGCTTGCTTCTAGTAGATATGAAATAATAATTCAAGTTTACTTACTGATTTTGCAGACCACTGATTTCCTTGTATCCTCGCTATAACATGAATCAGAGATCCCATATGATAAAGATGTGACGTATTCATATACCAGCAACTCTTGATTGTAAATTTCCTTATTTCAAAATCTGAAAAGAAAACAAAAATTATAATGAGTATGTACCGTACACATTGCTGGGATGCATTACATTTCGATGCAACCTATCAATATTGTATTTCGGAATTAATTATTTTCATCTGATCGTCGACTTTATTTAGGCCTTTCAACTAAATTTTAAAATCCAAAAATTTTCCTTTTGAAGTGCTTCACGACTTTTGAATCTGTGTCTAAACAGCAGTAAGGAACTTTGAATTGGGAAAGACATGCTAATTATCTATAAATAATTAATTTTTTCTACCGAATTTTAAATTAAATTTGCTTAAGAAGGGAGGTAATTCAAACTATAAAATTTAACAAACATTTGATTCCCGGGACTCATCTTGAGTAACCGAGTTTTACGGGTTCTTTAAAATATGAAATGCACAAGAAACGAAATGAAAAGTAACGGAACGATTTTTTTTTTTGGTCGGCAAAGAATTTCGTACAAATAAAAGTAATAGTAAACGACGCAGATATCATAGAAAAAGCCCTGTAAATTTCAATTTCAATTTTAGGTTCTTGTTGTCATTGAACTTATTAAATCAAAATTTACGAAAAATTTTGAAATCAAACGGTTTAAACACAAGTTGTTCAAAAAAGCTAACAAAACAAATTATCAAAAAAAAATGAAATTTTCAAGATTTTGAGATTTCTAAACTGAGTTGTACAGATAAAATCTTAGTGACTAGATGAATACATTTCATTTAATATCAGAGATCCCTCTTCTTTTTGCATGGATTGTTTGCTTTAGACATGTAAAAGAAATGTCGATATCGTCATGATTCTTCACTTTGAAAACAACCTCTTTTATCTAAAATACAGCTTCATGCCGGGATAACTAGAAAAAAAAAGGGGGGGGGGGGGGTTCCCATCCCATATTTCATTGAACAATTACTGGTCGACATCATGCAGTTAACTTATGATGGTTTTCTTTTTCTTTTTGTTAGTTTTAAGCCGGGCAAAATTTGTCAAAAAACATCGATTACGTACGTAGTTTTTTTTTCTTTTTTTTTATATTGATGTAAGAACCTTAAGAAACTTTTTTTCTTTCTTCTCCAGGAAATTTTTTTTAGAGGAAGGGGGGGGGGTTGGTCAGCCTATCCAACACAAGGTTTTGAAAAAAAAAACTGAAGAAAAAATTTGAACTCAAGTATACGTATATATATGCAAATAGAGTCACAGAACATTCTTGATCAGATAAGAACGGTAAATGACCCAAAATGAAATTTGATTAAAAAAACAGGTACTTGAAAACGAGGGTTTTTTTTCACTTTCATGGTGGTGTCCAAAGGTGGGAACCGATTATCGCAAATAATCGATTATCGTTCGATACTTGATTCCGATTATCGATATGGCTCTCAATAATCGATTACATAGTGACATGATTTAAAGAACGAATTTTTATGAAAAGGTTTCAAGTTGAATTGTCTAAAATAATGTAAAATGACAGGCGTCCCGCCCCTCGCATATTCTTGATTAAACAAACCACTGAACGGCTATGTACAGGGTAGTCTTCTATTTCAAGGTTGTTCTGATGTAAAAGGAGTTACCAAATCTGAACTGCAAAAAAAGGTATAGCCCATCAAGTCTTTTCAGTTGAGTTTAAAAAGAAGTAAACTTTTCTGTCTTTTTTTTTTTTTTTTTTTTTAGCTGAAACCCTGTGCCTAAAAAGTAAATATATGAATAAGCGAAACCTGACTCTTTTAACATAAAAAGTTTATTTCGTCATTAGGTAGTGAAATGTATTAATATTAACACATATGAAGTGCTGAAGTCATCATTGTCTTGACTGAGAGTAAATGGACAATTTTAATAATCGATAAAATTGCATTGGATGGTCAAACCATAGACTTTGAAGGCTCTACTTTTTTGTAAATTCAAAGGGGGGTGGGGGTGGGGGTGGGGGGGTTTCGGACTGATACCCCTCCCTAACCCATCCCCCTATAGCTCTTGATTCACGCTTTCAAGTGCCGAGCGGACTTTAGGTGACATATTTTGAGTATAAGTTTATACAATTAAAACTCATAAAAATGTATATAGCGATGTATAAATTTATCAAATATTGAGAAAAAGAAAATGTAGAGCACAGCCCTGTACTCACACTTTTAGAAATGGATCATTGGCGGATCCAGGATTTCAGAAAGGGGGAAGGGACGTACATGTTTCTCATTTATCCCTTTGGAGTTCTTTATATGTGACCTTCAAATGAATTATATTTATGCTCAATTAAGTGATGTAGGCGAGGGGAATACGAGCGAGATTTTTTTTTTGCTGCGTCTGGGGTTAAAATATCATAATTTTTTTTATCTACCCTCTATTACTCTTTAGGGAGAAAGGCTACATCGGTAGGCCGTATTGTTATGAAATGGTCATTTACATTTAAGTGGTTAAAAACTGGCGAGCGAAAGCGAAAGTCAGTGATTTTTTTTTAATCGTTACAAAAAGATGGTCAATATTAATCAATTACGATCTCCATTGCATATTATTCATTTATTCAAAATCAAAATTTAAAATTCAAAATCCCCCTTTACCCCCTATTGAAATGGCAGAGATCAATCCAAACAAAACATGAAAGAAAACAGACTGCAGAAATGTATTGTAAAATCTTAATCGGATGCGCGAAAGTTCCCGTTGGCCTTATCCAAATCAATAACTTTTGATTGAAGGGGGGGGGGAGAGAAGGTGCCCCCCATATGCATATTAGGCATATTCACAGATTTTAACATTTAGAATACGGACTGGGTATACCCTACCTCTTTAATTAGCGAATGGTTGAATTACAAAATAATTTCAATAGATGTATATCCATAACACAATCAATTTTCAAACATTATTCACTTTTCATGTGTCCTTTAAAAACTTCTTGTCCATCCCTTAAATCCGTTGCAAGCATGGCATAGGCAACCGGCGGTCAACGCCCTTCAATTGAAACTGAATCATGCAGATATGATTGATTACATCAGTTCCTCTTGTATGAGCAGTAAAGCTCTGTATTAATATGATACATGTATCTGCGTCTTTTTTATAGGGCGGGGGTCATTGCCGTCACTTTTATTTTTATAAAAATGTGTAATATTGAAATAATTTTTCTATGTTATGGATAATCAGGCATGCGCTCTCTCTCTCTCTCTCTCTCTCTCTCTCTCTCTCTCTCTCTCTCTCTCTCTCTCTCATTTCTTCTCTTTATTTTCCCGCTACTTTTGATGCTGTCTTCGTTATGCATACTGATCGACACATTATATGTATTTTTGTTCCTAACTCATGATATTTATCTTAACACATACAGGTATATCTGCTTTTTATTTTTGAAATGTAGTTTATAAAATATGTATAAAACGTATACGTACTGATCTTTGACTCGCAGTTCCCGAGGCACATAGGGTGTGCAAGGGAAAAAATTACCACAGTTATATCGTTAACGAATGATTAAATGGGAAAATTTGTAATTTTGTTTTTCGTTTCATTTCGTTATTTTTCACTTCGTTTCATAGTTTAAAGGGTCTCAAATTTTACAGATATTATTAAAGAGTTCTCTCCCTTCCAATATATTACCACATGAACATTTGTAACTCGGTCTAAAACTCTGATGTGCAATTTTGTGCTATCTTTCTCTGTCCTTTTATTGTCTTTAGTACATGAAACAAATTAAAATATTACACTCAATCCTACCAACTTTGTCCAACAACCCAAAAGAGGTAAATAAATAAGAAAATTCATGATTTGAAGTGATTTTTGCGCTACATTTTTATGAAGAAGCGCGAAAAGTTCCGATTCTGACACTTTGGGTATGAGTTGTCGTTACTCTCAGTCGACACCTAGCGTTTGTTGAAAGACCTACTTTATTCTATTAAAAATATCGTGAAAGGATTTATTTTTCCATATTCCAATATGAGAAAATTCATTAAAATGAATTTTATTCAGGACCTTCTGCGGCAATCCCGCCTTGATATTTTCTGGTTGATGTCCAAGTTGTGTAACATAAAGATGATTTTGTTATGTTTCCGTCAGTTTTACAGTCGGTGCAATTATCGTCCAAACAACAGTCCTCTTTTCCATGACTTTCAATAGCATAAGTTCCGTATTCCTCTATGCATTTCTGGTTCGCATCCAACCAATTTGTAGTGTTCCTCATGGCATAGTCTTTGCTATCTTTCACTTGTAAAGAGAGAAGTGTGTATAAGACATTAAAAGATAAAACTCAATTTTTAATAACGAGCTAATGTTTAAATGATCTATGTATAAAAAGAACCAGCACTAGCGATCATGTCCGCATAACTTGTATTTCTTTTCTGTGGAAATATAGAACTTTACTGATGAAAACATTACTTCTTGCACACATTTGTATTTGACAGCAAATGAAATTTCAGAAGCTGTGATAGAAAATATCTTAGTAAAAATGACCCTACCGCATTTCAATGCATTGTACGAGTGGCTGCATTCTGCAATGACCTTTATAATTGGATCAGTATTTCCGCTAGGGCACTTTGTCACTAAACATTCAGCACCAGATCCTGCAACTAGTTGCCAAAAATCTATGATTATAATAGTTTGTTAGAAAACGATCGAAATTGGAATGCAAATTTCATAATTGAAGCTATTTAGGTAATAATCAAAATCATTTTATGTAAATTTTCTTTTACTATTTCAAATTTCCTATTATTTAATCATTGCTTTTCATTTTTAGCTTTCATAGCTGTTCGTTGATGAGCATAAGCATTTTGCGTTTTTGCTCAATTTATATGATTTTCCAAATGATTGTTATTTTCTTTTATTACCGTTTACCATTTGTATTGCAAAAATGCTACATTACAACGTTTAACAAACAATATGCTGACCTATAACAAACATCGGTGGAACTTCAAACTTTACATTCCTACTGAGTTTTGCTTGAAGGTATCAAACCAGTTGTAACTTTAATTCTCGATAAACGGAAAAGCCCATCACGTGACTTTACAACAAGCAATGATTTTTTTAAATCCCCTTCATTGATGTAGTACAGATTCAAAACATTCCTATGTACATGCATGGGGTAGAAGGTATTTGATCCTAAAAGTGACAAAACAATTTTACGTATATATACTGTTCAGCTTTACACAATTCAGGATACATGTCGACGACTATGAATACGGGATTCTTCATAAATATGACGATCAATTCGAGAGCCCGTTATAGGACAAGATTAATAGACACTATCACGATCTACTGAGTGAGACATAAATATTTACACGACTGACGGAAATTTCGCCTTTTCCCGAGTGGAGCGTAATTCCGTCAAGAATGTACATTTTTATGTCTCACTCAGTAGAAATTGATGGAATCTATTTCTTCTTCCATGAATCATAAGAAAAAAGGGAATTCAAACAACGTTTCGTGTCATCTAACGCCATGTTTTCCGACAACATTACTGTGACGTCACAATAAGATTCTCTTTTATCATTGGTTAATTGGTGCCTTTGCGACAACTTATGTGTCTCACTTAGGCTGTCTCACAAGGTACGAGCATAAACGTTGCCATATAACCCTATATCAAACGACACCGTCTGTCCCGAAGATTAAATGTGTACAAAGTACCCGCTGGTTCCCTTCCCTTCCAAGAATTATGACGAAGTAAGTCGATGACGCGCAACACTAGACAAAGTTAAAGGAAGAACTGCACTGCTGTATACCAGAAGATGCTATATTAAGATAAGCTAAATTAGGCATTAATAAATCAAATATTCAGGATATAGAATGACGATTAGATCTACATCTTTCATTTATCAACTGTGAAATCACTTTTACTTCTTATGTCATCACTCTATTTCGAGTATCAGCGAATCTTAAACACTATAAAGGT
Organism: Pinctada imbricata; assembly: GCA_033119305.1. Lineage (NCBI taxonomy): Eukaryota > Metazoa > Mollusca > Bivalvia > Pterioida > Pteriidae > Pinctada > Pinctada imbricata. The sequence continues at coordinate 53,499,491 of VSWD01000003.1, read as the reverse complement.
ATATCATGAAATTTTGTATTGACTATTGCTCTTTTCTTAATCGCTGTACTCGACTTTTGATCGTTACAATTACTCCCCGGAAAGTACGGTAATTTTACCGAAGTTTTCAAAAGCTACCCCTCCATGTTCTGTGAAATTTCTTAAAATTTTCAGTTGAACCCATCGTACTTTACACATTTTCCCCCACTCCCTACTACCAGAACAAACCGATGAAGTACAAAGCTGAAAAATAATTTCCCTGGGGTCTAAAAGGATCAATTTTGACATTAAGTTAACTCTCATGACCAGAAATTCGGAGAAAATGTAAATCATTGTGAGATTATTAAAAAGTACCTTTAACTATATTTTCAGATTGTGTAAAAGTGTAAATATTTGATACATTGTCACCACCACAGAACTGCTTTTCGTCACCTTCTTTGCAGTAATATGAGCATAATGAAGCGTTTACATGACCTCGTCGATAACTGCTATTCAGGCAACGACATCTGTTCTTCTGTAAATATAAAATTAATGTAAACCATATATTAGTAGTGCTAATGTGCATAAATACTAACATAAGCTTTATTATTATAGTTTTTCAAATAATTCATAATTGTTAAGTATGTTCCCACAAAAATGATCGAATTGAATGGAATTTTTACATGTTCAAAGTGAGTAAATAATTAAAAGATTCAAAGTGAAATTTTAGAAATAAATTATCTCAGAGCTTTTCACATTAACATTAAAGGGGATACAATCAACCAGTTTATCAGATGAAAAACGAATAATGATATCATGGAGCAAAATGTGAGAATTTTGAAAGATTGTGAGCGCGTAAATGCATTCGGATAAACATCAATATCTGGAAATACATTTGTTACAGATACATAGAGACATAGTCGTAGCCGCGAAAAAAAGGAAGTTCAATATTTGCATTTTTCCTAAGAAACAGCAAACTGATTGTTCATGATATTTTCATGATTTAGGTGTACAAAAACTAATGGTAAGTGTTTACAAACAAGATGATTTTTTTGTTATATAAATGAAATTTAATTTTCGCAAAGAAATCTTTCGAAACATTTCTGGAGCTTTTAAATGGAAACGAACAAACGTGTATTTAGACAACAAACCTGTAATTCGAATCCAACTGTCTCTGAACAAATAGATGCACAAGTTTCAACAGATGTTGTTTTCATATTAGCAAACCCCTGGTTAGACGATTTCACGCATGCTATATAAGGAAGAAAATGCAAACGAAAATTGTAATAAGTCATATGATATATTATATTATGAGTAAAATTAAATGAAGCCTTTGTGAGGAAACATTGTAAAAAGATCTGTTTCTTACATATCACCATGAAAAATCATACTTTTTCTTCTTATATCTAGATTGGCTCCATGTCAAGGCAGTACATCTTAAAGAGATATAGATTCCGTGTTCAACCTTCGGTATCCCATCCTTAATATCAATTTGTAGTAATGTGTTTACCTTTCTTTAGTTACATATTAATCTACATCGAAAGCGCAGTGTCATCTAACATGTTAACAGTAAATTCTTTTGTTTTGTCGTTCCTACCTATCAATACCCTTCCCTGTTATTTCCTTAAAGTGTGTGTTCCGCTGTGAAAATTGCAATGTTATCAATGAATTTGAAGGCGTTTAATATTAGTACCACTTGGTGAGTGTCACTGCTGGTGGACCAGGAGTCCCCGAGGGCACATGTAGCCAAGTACGATCAAATTCGGTTGATCATTTCTTCAATGCATTCGAAAACTTCTGTTATCAAATTTCCTAAAATTTTTAAAACATAGGTCCTGTAGCAATAGCATAATATCCTACCTATCCTGCTACGTTTTCGGTACATTTTTTGATATAATAACTTTCATTGTTTGGTCATATTACATTGTTTAGATTGAGGATCACTGAGGAGGGTTAAGTATACGAAACGTGCATGTCTGTTCCATGTAAAAGTCATCAAATTAAATAGCATCATTTAAGAACAGATAAATTGGCAAAAAGGACCAGACATGACGTTTCGGGTACTTAACCAACGTCAGTTATCCTAAAATCTAAACAATGTAATATGCCAAAAAAGTATGAAAGTTACTATGTCGAAAAAGGGTACCGAAAGACGTAGCAGGATGGGTGGAAAATGATGCTACAGAAACCCACGGTTTAGAAATTTCAAGAAATTTTGCTACCAGAAATTTCAGAATGCGTTGAAGAAACGAACAACCGAAATTTATCGAACATGGCTACATGTGCATTGCATAGCATCATTTAAGAACAGATAAATTGGCAACATGGACCAGACACGCACGTTTCGGGTACTTAACCCTCGTCAGTGATCCTCAAATCTAAACAATGTAATATGCCAAAAAAGTATGAAAGTTACTATGTCGAAAAAGCGTACTGTAAGACGTAGCAGGATGGGTGGGATATGATGCTACAGGACCCACGTTTTAGAAATTTCAAGAAATTTTGCTAGCAGAAATTTCAGAATGCGTTGAAGCAACGATCAACCGAAATTGATCGAACATGGCTACATGTGCCCTCGGGGACTCCTGGTCCACCAGCAGTAACACTCACCAAGTGGTATAAATGTAAACGTCTTTAAACGTCTTCCATGTTGTAATTTTTTTCTGCTTCGGTTGATCGTTTCTTCAACGCATTCGAAAACTTCTGTTATCACATTTCACGAAATTTCTAAAACGTGGGTCCTGTAGCATCATATCCCACCTATCCTGCTACGTCTTTTGGTACATTTTTTTATAAAATTACTTTCATTCTTTTGTCATATAACATTGTTTCGATTGAGGATCAATGACGAGGGTAAAGTAACCGAAACATGCATGTCTGGCCCATGTTGTAAATTTATCTGCTTTTAAATGATGCTAATGAATTTGAAGTCGTTTAAATTCATGTCGGGGATCAACAAGTTATGTCTCATCAGTGATATTTGAGGTTGACAGAGAGAAATTCGAAATCCAAATGATACGAAATTATGAAGCCCGACCTAAAATTTCTGCCAAAGTCTATTTTAAGGTCAGAGCTATAACTTGAGAAAGAGATCCATTAGTTGAAGAAAATTTTCATAATATTTTGAGACGGAGAATTTACCAATATATTTTAAGTCATGTGCCGAAACACTACGAAAGTAAGCGAATGAAATCCTTGGGGATTAATAGATAATAGTTTTGAATATATGTTTTATTATAAACATGTCGTTCGTATTTCAGATATATCAATGTTAATCGAAGGTCTGAGTGAATTAATATTCATGATCTTTAAGGACATATACGGAGCCAAAATTTTGAATCTTCACATCGAAGAGTATTCTGTATTTCTGACGTACAAAGAAAGATAACTCCGATTTCCATTATTAAGTTCTTTGAAAAATATTTTAAAATAAAAGTTTTTATGTTATTTTACAGAAAGGTATGTACGGAGAGGTTTCAAATTCTCCCCTTCAACCAATGAGTAGAATACCCAATATGTTGTATTCTAAATATGAAGGAAAATCATACAACAATAAAAAAAGTTATTGAATATAATTCTGAATTTGTCATAGTTTACAATGGAACATGTGTGTATGAGTCTATTTGGGAAGTACTCAGAACTTCAATGTTGATGTGATTCAAAGCGTTTGGTTGCTTTGATCATCGTTTGATTGTAAAGTAAAAATTTACTCTTTTTATGTCGTTCATCAATTTCTATGCCCTCGTAATCGAAGATCGAGAAGTGCATATAGTTTTTTGGTCTGTCCGTCCGTCCGCCTGTATGTCTGTCTGTTTGTCTGCTTGTCCGCAAAAACTTCAACCTTCGCCATTTTGAATGGTAAGTGATATGGCTTTCATATTTCACATGTGTATTCCTTGTGACAAGACCTTTCCATGGATTTCAAAATTTTCGACCTTGTGACCTTGACCTTGGAATTTGATCTACTTTTGAAAAACTTTAACCTTGGCCATAACTTTTGAATGGTAAGTGATAGGGCTTTTATATTCCACATGTGTATTGCTTGTGACAAGACCTTTCCGTGGATACCAAAATTTATTACCTTATGACCTTGACCTTGGGATTTGACCTACTTTTGAAAATCTAAACTTTAGCCATGACATTTGAATGGTAAGTTAAAGGGCTTTCATTTTTCACATATGACTTTCTTGTGGCAATACCTTTCCATGGATTCCAAATTTGACCTTGTGACCTTGACCTCCAAATGTGAGCTACTTTTCAGCTCTTTTACCGACAAAGATGCCAACGGGGGCATTCGTGTTTCACAAACACATGGTTTTTTTTTATTTTGTAATAGATATATAACTGTGAATGGTGCAACAGAAATTTATGAGAGATGATTTCCGCTTTGTACCCGGGCTTGATCTAGTCTACTGTCCGCGCGGCTCACTTCGGAAACTAGATAAACACGATTTTGATAACTTTGTCATGCAAAAAATAAGATAAAATCATACCATTGAATAGATCTCGTTTGGTCGTAAATTTTGGAATATGTGACATGGTCGAGGGTTTAAGCAATCAAATTATACAGACAATATTAATTTTAGATGGGGCGTTTTCATTGTTAAATTTCAGCGTGACGTCGCCGAGTTCAACATTGAGCCTATGGAGAGCGTCACGACGTCACGGGAAAGATTGGCATGGGAAATGGCCCATCTAAATTTTATTTTGTCTATTAATTTTGATTGCGTGTACTGACTATCATATAACTTATACCAAAATTTACGACTAAGGGAGATCTACTGAATGAATCAATTCTATTCAAAGTTCAGCATGATGAAATAGTCAAAATCGCGTTATCCAGTTTCCGAAGTGAGCCGCGCGGATAGTAGTCTTTTTCGTTAGTTTTCGATATCTTGAAATGTAAAATCATACCTTTCAACGAAATTAATGGTGTTTGAACAATAACATCTCCTATCCAGAAACTAGACTCATTCATAACACACTGTGGAATAGCTATATCCTCTAAGTCTTCCTTAGTAGCCAGTGTACCATTCATATCTTTACAGTACCCATGTGCTTGTAGCCAAGTTCTTGTCTCATTGACCATGTTGACGAACACAAGTTGTGAATCTGTTAAGAATAATTTGAACTTTGAATGAAATTCAAAAAAGTAAGTGATAAAGCTTTACATGAAACAAGAAAGTATGATAACCACTGGGAGTGTAGATTGTTACTTTTCTTTTTAAAGAAACAAGTACAAAATAAAATATGTCATCTCGACATATAGCGTCAAGAAATTCATTGATTACGCTTGCTGTCCACTATTAGATTCATTATCTATAGAAAAAAAAATCCATTTATCTAATTGGTTCTCTATGAGATATATGGAACGAAGCCCCAGAGTGTTATTTCAAATTAAATTCATAACCTTTACGGACAGTTTACTAACCTGTGTGAACAGTTCCCTAATCGGTTGGCAAAGTTTACTAACCTGTGCATACCGTATACTTTTCAGTTTCCACTGTTAACTAATCTGTGAGCACAGTTTACTAACTTGTGTGTGCAATGTTGAACTTATATACATTGCAGCACAGGTAACCAACCTGTGTACATCTTTTATTTACCTGTTGAATACCCCCACTCCGTCCTCGAGATTTATTTTACTAGGAAGACTAATAGTACATGATCCTAATGTCACCAGACGGACACTAAGCTTGGTACTTGACCAATCTACAGTCATGTACCAGCGTATTCTTAAAACTTGTACTCTGACTAACTGTGACGACGGGACTCCATGACGGGCCCTGTCCAAACCTCTTTAGAGAAGACAGGGCCCCGACCACCTGTCCTCTCTGGATGTCAGTCGGACTCCTAGGGTGATAACATACATGAGCTCACGGCTTCAGAGCACGGACTGTATCACGTACGCCCTCTTTTTATATCCATTTACATATTCATCTGTGTTTCTTGGACCCCTTGCGGTCTTGTTTGTGTGTGGTCATCTGACAGTGAGGAGGTTGTTTTACACCACAATTGTACGTCCTTCGAGACCTCTGGGTAATAAGTTGGAGGGTTGTGCGCACGTAATCCAGGATAACCACACCTTCTGCTATTTCCGTGGCAGATGGCCGTCCTAAGTCGGCACCGGCTGCCCATTAGTCTTGTTGGTTTATGTGTAGTCCTTTGTGCTTGATGTTTCTGTGTTGTGTGTTGACGTTCCTTGTCCCTTATGCGTCTCTTTATGTGCTTGTCTGCTCTGTGTTTTTGCATTGGGTGTTTAGGGGTTTTGCTGTGGATGCTGCAACCTGTTGTTGTTGGAGATCCCCTCCTTTGTTAAATATTCTATTTTCTAAGTAGTATTCCATTCCACTCATTTAAGTTCAGACTGAATATTAGTTTTTATCAGCATGTAAAAAGCACATTTTGCAATTATAATGAATCAATTGAGACACTTAACAGTACCTAAGTATGTAAGCTCCGTTGATCCCCTCCTATGTTTTTTCTTCCTGTATGAACAGGTTTGTGATGATTTAAAGAGACACACGGTCATGTAAATCTGCCCTACTTCAAGACTGGTTCTCTGTTGTGCTCTTTGGTTCTTTTTGTGTGTATGTCAGTGAATGAAAGTCAAATGTATTTCGTGACGTCTCTATCGTACTGGTATTCACAGTAAAGGAATGCTTTTGTACGAAATAAGTTTTTTTTTGCGATTGCCGAAGCGAGAAATTTACTGTCAGGTATACTGCAATAGATTCAGTATAGAACATTTCCTATGCAGATACTTCATAGACAGGTAGTACTTCGTAATTTAAATGAATTATATTGCCGTGAAATTGCAACTTAAAGAAGACAATCAATAGAATATAGTGAAATTCTATAGTTTTATTGTGATTTTTGAGTCTCCATGTGTGTCCACTGTGACAAGTTCCATAATGAATGAAAGCTTACATAACCTAGTACTCCGTGAACATAAACTTGATTGTATATTTATAGAAATAAAGCTGAAATAATGATAAATTAGTAACATGAACTGTGCGGTTATGTGCAGTCACTGTAGGAATTCTGTACTTATTATATTTTTGGCACTTTACACACTCCAGTAAATTACCCTCAACTTCATTATAGGGGGTATAAAACAACATCATTATAACACTGGAGAATATACTTATAGGAGTTCGGTAATTCTAATCAATCAAATTCAAATTCGAAGGTTTTATCGTATATGTATGGTACCAATCAAATGTGCTTAGTACAGGTTACTAGTCGTGAACAGAAGCTTTCTACACTGTGGGTAGTTAAACATCATTAATTGTTTTTCTCGCATAAGAATAACCACCTCTCATATCATCCAGCAATTATTACGTGTTGATCTTTAACAAGACTTGCGTAATATAATATAGTGAAATGTGAAGTTAATCGCATACATTGACGACATCGTCATCGCTTCCAGTTTTTCAGATTACACCTTCCTGTTATTCACCATATACATGCGCATGTACCATATGAAACAACAGTTCAGTTATGAAATTTAAATTTCCTCGGAATCCATTTAAAAAATGTACGGTAATATTCTGATTCACAGGGAAAGTGATTTGTATCATACAGAATCGTACAGAATTATTAGCAAATGGATGAAAAACAAATGAATGTTCTTTTTAAAATCCATAAATGAAATTGTACTCCTTTTTATAGTCGTGTTACGATTATTTAGGAGGGATTGACCACCAACATTTGGACCGTACAATTGATTTGGTTATTTTTTTCTCCAATGAAGAACTGGGATTGATCTTTCATAATTTTTTGGAAAAAATCAAAATTTATGAACTTAAAGTCTGTATAGAATTAGTACCGGAATAATGAGACGGTAGCAGAAACACCAACCAAGAGGTTGAGAAACCAACCAAGAGGTTGAGAAAAATATAAAAATTTATGAACTTAAAACAAAGGAGGGGATGTCCAACAACACCAGGTTGCAGCATCCTGTAAGGTCCATGTTAAAATCCGCATAGAATTAGTACGTTGAAGACGTTAAACATTTGTACCACTTGGTGAGTGTCACTGCTGGTGGACCAGGAGTCCCCGAGGGCATATGTAGCCAAGTTCGATCAATTTCGGTTGGTCGTTTCTTCAAACGCATTTGAAAATTTCTGTTTACAAACTTTTCTCAAATTTCTAAAAACTGGGTACTGTAGCATCATATCCCAGCCATCTTGCTACGTCTTTCGGTATATTTAGGACATAATTTTCACAGATTTTGGCCACATTACATTATTTAGATTGAGGATCAATGACGATTAAATACCCGAAACGTGCATGTCTTGTCCATGCGGTAAACTTATCTGCTCTAAAACGATGCTAATGAATTTGAAGACGTGAAACATTTGTACTTCTTGGTGAGTGTTACTGCTGGTTGACCAGGAGTCCCCGAGGGCACATGTAGCCAAGTTCGATCAATTTCGGTTGAAGACGTTAAACACATATACAGTAATACAGTAAGGATGTTATATGAGAAAATCAATTAACATATTCTGGACAACTTAAAGTAATCACAAGATATTTTACGCTTTGGTTTTTAAAATCCTTATCTCTTTTTAAAAGTAGAAATTTCATGAGTCTGATAAACAAAAAACTCCTAGGTTAATTTGTAGTGTTTCCAAAAATAAGTGTAGAAAAACGTCTGAAATTCGAACTTTAAGAATCACTTATAAATCCTTTTTTCGCGTCATGTTTAGTACAGGGAATTGTTTACTGTTAATCGATGCCTACTTTGTTTCTCAAAGAGTTAAAGATATAAGAATATATCAAAAGGATCTTACCATGACCAGTCGCTGGTGTGCATGAATATTTTGCGTAATTCACAATTGTAAATATTAGTTGAAAAGTATGCCTGTACTCCATTTTAGATTAATCGGCAAAATGTTAAATTATAAGTGATTGTCCTCTACCGTTCATGGAAGTGACACGGAAATAGAACAATCATGTGTCCTAGATTCACTTCCCTGTTATAAATTTTTATTGAATTTGATAGGTAATTATTGAACTAAGAAATAATGAACATATGTGATTTGTGTGAGACTGAGACGAAAAGAAAGAACAATGTTTTGATTTGAAAGAAAAAATTATAAAGTTAAACTGCAACAAGTGATATTAATTTCCCAGGTCAATGTAATACTTATTTTCCCATGATCTCCAATGATAACATATTTTCTATTTAAACATGAGATACAATACAAAGGTTGCACAATGTCATGTTGAAGCTAGGCGTCTTTCAGATAAGCTTCTCAGTCAGGGATATGTTTGTAACCGACTAACTGAGGAAGTTCTACGGTCGATATGGGGAACTCGTCATACAATATGATGTCCCACTCTCCAGAATGGTGGATGATATTCTGTCATAGACCATTTGAACCAGCCAACCAAAGATTGTACTCTATGTCTTCCGAAATGGAAGTAACCGGATGTGACAGTTCTACCGAATTGAAGCGGCGGGTGTTACATGCAAGCAGGAGATGCTTACTCTTCCTGGGCACTTGGTCTCACTCCCATATTGGAAATTCGCTTCTTTTCATGTGGTGGAGGTATTTGTTTGTTTGCTTTGGTTTCTGTTTTATCCTGATTTTGTATGCCTTCATTTTCTGATTTTCTGAATTATCGATTTTGTGCTGTACACAGGGATATGGTCATTATCCATACATGTTTGTATCGCAAAGTCACATAAGACAGGTTTGACTGTATTTGTCATTACAATTATTTTGTTTCCTTCAAAAATCGTATTGTTAAGTGTGTTATCATTTCATGTTTCGTTACATGGTGGATAATGTGTGTTTTGAATTCTATAGCACCATTGTCTTGAATAAACTTCAAAGAAGTACCTAAGCGTCATTCAGTCTCAAAGTCGAGAAGGCAAGGCAAAATCGTAAGAATTCACATCGAAAAGGTTGCGAACCCCGGAATGAACAACATTCCGAAGTTAGACCAGGTGCCCGGGGAGGGGTCAGCGTCTCCTGATTGCATGCAACACCCGTCGCAACAGCTCCATGGAAACCTGTCAAATTCGGTGATTGTCTCGATGTATAGTTTCATGTACATATCAGGTAAGTATGAATCGTTTGGTGATGATGACAGTTACTCAATCACAATGTAGAATGTCACAGATCATTCTGGAAAGGGGGATCTCATATGCTTTTATTACATCAAGTTACATACAAGAACTTCCGCAATCATTGATTTCAGCCGTTGTGTAACATAACCCTGAACAAGTAGCTTACTTGCAAGCCGTCTGGCTCTAATGATGAAATCTACATATTTGGAACATGCCCTGGCGTACCGTATCAGCTGAGAAACAAAAACAAGCAGGAGAAGACGGCATGTTGCTACTCATGAAAGGGAAGTTAGTTATGCGGAAGCTGAAATCGTCAAACTAACCGTGAACAAATGAACAAACTACAAACATTTCCCTTAAGTGCGTCTATTTGTTCTTGATTCGTATATAAATCTGCTAGAATAATTGCGTATTGCTTTTTATTTGTATTGTCAAATCCGTATTTTGCATTAAGAAAATGAGTCCGAATCCACAGTGCGAATATATATTTATGGCTTGAAGTAAAAACCGAAACTCAAAATATATTGCTATGCACCGCTTTTAGAGCCCCTGATGTAGGAGACTTGTTTTGGTTACCTTTTGAACAAAGCATTGATTCTGCTATCGACATTAATCAAAAAATAGTAATTGTTGGTGATTTGAACGTTGATCTCCTTGTAAGTAACAATGATAAAGTCCACTCCATTATGAATAGGTATCAATTCACAAATATTATTAACTCTAAAACTCGCATTAGTAACACTCGCCAATCCTTACTTGACCCCGTTCTTATAAAGGAGTGTTCGATTAGTTTTCCGAGGTAGTCACTGTTGACAGATAAGTTTCTGTCCACAATGCAACTGTTGTCGATATCAATTTCAAAGAATATTTTTCAAAATTATATGAAAGGAAAATTTGGTAATACAGTAAAGGTGATTACGCAAAACTGAATGATTATATTTCAAACTTTGACTGGGCGGATCTCTTAAGTAATAGCAAAGATACAAATGAAGCATGTGAAAAAATTACGCAAAAATATTCATATTATGTAAATGAATGCATACCTTTGAAATAAGTCATAGTTAAAAGTACCAATAAGCCGTGGTTCAACTCATCACTAAGATGTGAAGTTAGGAAAAGAAATCGATTGCGAAAAAAGTTAAAAATAGTAACAATTCATGCATTGGAAGCTATTAAAACAGAGAAATCATGTGAACAATTTTAAAAAGGCTGCAAAACAAGAATTTTATAAAAAAATATGGATGGCTTTGTGGATCATTTGGCTTCCCAAAACTCTAAAGGATTCTGGAAACTTGTTAGAACTCTAACCAAAAACTTGGATAAATCTGAGATTATACCACCCCTGTTAAACATAGATAGCTCGGAAATAGAAGTTGATGGTAATATTAAAGCTGATCTTCTAAACAAATACTTTACTAGTATATCTACGATTGACTACAGAGGCATTGACGTTCCGGACGTAGACCTTAAGACGAACAGACAAATAACAAATATTCATATTACAATTGATGATATGAAAGACATTAGACGTTGTCTTATTTTCTTCGACATTTCCAAGGCATCGAGGTCTTCTTGGTTTTCGGGTAAATTGTATCATTTCCTTAAAATTATTTGGCAGATAGGGAGCAGGCTGTTATTATAAGTAATCATGTCTCTTCTTTTAGGAAAACAAAAGCGAGTGTTCCTCAGGGTTCGGTTTTGGGTCCCTTCCTTTTCTTGATTTTCATAAATGATATCGCTGACAACTAAATTAGCCTTGCTCGACTATTTGTTGACGACATTTCTTTACTACATTCCTCTAAAGGACTAAATGACATTGAACATACTGACTTGGACACAATTCTAGACTGGGCAAATAAATGGCTTGTAACTTTCAACCCTTCAAAAACAGAAATATTAGTTATTTGAAATAGACAAGTAAGTGATATTAATATTCGATTTGTAAACAACATTGTACACAACACAGACACTCATAAACACCTAGGAATAACTTTTAGTAGTGGTGGAAATGGACCGCACATATTCAAAGTATTGGTAATTCAGCCTTAAAACAAATAAATGTCTTAAGGGTTGACTAAACATCATATTTGGGAGTGGGAACAATTTCGTAATATTTTATTAAGGAATATTAATATTTTATTAAGGAAATATCAGTTATTGATAGGATGATTCTTAAACATATAATGTGCCATAAATTTGATTATTTCTCTTTCTTTATTTTGTGTTCACAGGCATGAATATAACCCCTCTTTTTAAAAAATGACAGCACTCCGAAAATGATATGAATTGGCACATTTTTACATAATTACCTTCTTTAATTCCTTCCCGAGGGCAAGTTGACTTCTAATTTGGGAAAATCTTTGGCAATATTATATTTTTGTCAATTTAAAGACGAGGAGTTTGACAGTAAGTGTTTTGAATATTTATCATGACATGGTCACCACAGCCCTTTCTATATAGATATAACCTTAGACAGTGCAATGCATGTATTTTATATATTGTTTTTATTTTCGTGCATGAACATCGACTTTCAAATGTGTACTTCATTTTCGAACAATCTTGTCGATTAAATACCCGTTGGATCGATTCGTAAAGTGTGCATTGAACAGGTGTACACACAGATGTACAAATATTCTATGAGGTTGCATACTTCTGACTCGGATATCTCTTTGTGTAAATTATATCCAAAGAATTTGGAAACAAATTGCCCTCGGGAAGGAATTAAAGAAGGTAATTATGTAAAAATTGTGCCAATTCATAATATTTTCGGTGTGCTGTCATTTTTTTTTAAAAATTGGGTAATATTAATGCTTGTGTTCACAAAATAAAAAAAGTAAAATAATCAAATTTATAGCACAATATTGTTTAAGTAGTATTTTATCAATAACTGATATTTCCGTAATCAAATATTACGCACTTTAGATTTTACGAAAATTTTTCCACTCGCAAATATGATGTTAAGTAAACACTTTAAGAAACTTAAATTTATATTATGTCGACAGTCTTTGAATAGAATATATCTATCTTTCATTTTGCCTCTTCTTGAATATGGATGCGAACTCTGGGACGGATGTTACGAATACGATACAAATTTTCTTGAACAAATACAATATCAAGCAGCTCACATTGTAACCGGTCTTCCTAACAGGTTGGGAAAGTTTGAAAACTCGTAGGAAAAAAAGAAAGCTATCACTCTTCTATAAGACACAAAATGGTCAAACTCCTGAATTCCTCGCAAATCTTCTTCCATCTCGCGTTTCTAACTCCACGCCTTATAATCTCAGAAATGACAATGACTATCGTCAACCTCAACTTTGTTTGCAAAGTTCTCTTTTTTCATTTATTCCTTCGTCTTTGCATCTTTGGAATGAATTGGATGAAAACGTTTAAACACAGCCGACAATCAATAAATTAAAAACCGCATTAAATAATTACTATCAGCGATACGTAGAACCTCCTCACTATTTTATAAGCGATTGCAAATCAAATATTTTACTAACCAGACTAAGAAATCCATGTAGTTCTTTGATAGCAGGTCTTGTTAAGGTTGATTTAACTACTACTTCTTTTTGTTCATGTGGATACCTTACTGACGACGCTTCCCATTACATCTTATTCTGTCCACTGTATAACAATCATAGAATCATTCTTTCTGATCAACTTCGTCACTTCCTTTCCTTGACAATAACAGATCTTCCTTTTTGGTAAACATGAACTAACAACGTTAAATGACATAAATATCAAACTAGCTGTCCAACAGCACATAGCAGCTACTTAAAGGTTTTAGGAATACAGGCTTTTCAGTCTTCTTCCTCTTATTTCACTTTTCTAATACCCGCATCTGACCTCAACCCCCCCATTTCTCTCCTCCCTTCCCCCTTTCCATGCAAACACACCATTTCGACACGCATTTCTCCAGCACAAGAATAAATTTGATTTAAATATATCATATTGTATGTGACATTCCATAATTATCTTGATGCCACTTATGACATTCTATGTGTTTTACTGCTGAATCTAATGTTGAGACAACTTGTAGCCCAATCCTATTTAATTTAATTGAAAAAAAAATATGTTTAAATCAAGCAAACGAGTATATTTTTCATTATATTAAAAATATTTCATTCTACAACACATCATCCATATTCCTAACATCCTGATTAGAGAGAAGCTCTCTATGATACAAAATCCTCTAATGCGATCAAGTATTCTGCGTTCCTTCGATTAAAATCAACTCGACTAAGTAATGATTATATTCACCATAAGGATACTTTGAATTAAAGTGACGACTACCACAAAATTATGTACACACAGGGAGAAGGCGTTGATAATGTTGCTAAACTTTTAAACTAATTACATGCATTTATTCGCTATGTTCGATTAATGAAAGTTTGAGTAAATATGAGGACTCGTGTTTATGTGTCCCACTAATGTAGACAATTTTCTACCGATACAAAGTATGGATAAGAGACGGAGTTAATGCTTTGTAAATCCTGTAGTTTAAGTCTGGGTGTGAACAGGACAGATAAACACCAAAGACGTACCTAACAGTTTTTCAGTCATAAAGTAAAGAAGTCAAGGCCAAATCGTGAGACATTGTGAGACATCGTTTACGGGTGTATGAAAAGAACATCGCCGTTATGTAACGTAGAATTGACATCATTTGTTGACAACCTTGTTACGTGTACTTCAAATACAATAAGACAAATGCGGTATATATCGTTACATTTACCTCATTTGCAGAAAACTTTCTTATACTTCAAATATATTAAGTATTTGCATATCTTAATAGTATGTAGATAAGATTAATAAACACACAACCTCACACACATAGCTGTTAGGTATAGATACATGTAATATACCGTCACAATGAAGTTACGATGGGGGATTTGTGGGGCTGGGCGTGTCAGCAGTGATTTCTGTCATGCTCTTCTGACCCTGCCTTCTGATGAACACGAGGTAATATGTTAAACTTGTTGTTTAAGTGGAAAAATACTGATAGTGTCGATGGTCACTTTAAGGAGTATGGACAAACTGTTATTCGCCATATTTGATTTTATGCAGTGTATTATTGAAAATTTTTCCTTACACTTAGTCATGGCTCCAACTTTAACTATTTTAACCCCAGGTATTCTCTACCTCAATAGCTACATTTTCCCATCTTTTTTACGGAGAATTACACTAATATTTCAAAATTAGAAAACTTTAAATTTCACGCACCGAACTGCACAGCTGATTCTATACCTATAAAGATTTGTCCTTCAATTTTGAATACACGGTCTCATAATCTTATAAACCTCGTGTTTATACAATACGGGGGCCTTTCGAACACGAGTTTTAAAGGTAGCAATTTTCACGTGCCGATCCGACCCAACATAAGTAGAAAAAAATTAAAGTTTCTTGTGTATTCACTAGAACTTCGACTGTTTCCGATTCATTTATTTTTTTATTTACATGATATATCTTAGAAAAGCGGGATAGTCTTGTGTAATATTGGTGACAAATTACAAATGTGCAGCATTCCGGGGATTCGCCTCTGGATTCCGTTCTATGGTGATATGGCTACTAGCCCCCCGCGTGTAAAATGAAGATACCCGGCATTTGAGAAGGTATGATCAAAATTGGAGGACAAATGATTGTAGACATATGATCATAGTAACGTTTAAGGTAGGTTTTAGTATAAATCATGAATTCTGCAGAACTGAAGGTGCGGAGTTCGGTGCACATATGGTCGTCGTGAAAAATATCGATGGAGTTTTTACTCGGCAAGATTGGAAAATGGAAATATTTATGTACAGAAAAGTTAGTATTATAATGGTTAAATTTGGAGTCTTAATTCTGTAGAACGGCAGATTTTCAAGTATGCTTTACGTCAAATCAAATATGGCCGAAAAACTTTTGTCCATACCCCTTAAAACAGATTTCTCTATCCGGAAACGTTTTATAGGAATCAAGTTTTAGTAATAAGTTAAATATTTAGCGATATACTCTTCGTTAAAGCCCATATCCTTCAAAGGAAAAAAAATGATATCCTTGTCCAGATACTGATAGATATACTTTGTTTTTTTTTTTTTTTTTTTTTTTTTTTCTTTGGGGGGATTTTTTTGGGGGGGGGGGGGGTTTGGGGGTTTTGGGGTTTTTTTGTGTTTTGTTTTGTTTTGTTTGCTTGTTTGTTTGTTTGGTTTTTTTGTTTTTGGGGGGTTTTTTTGGTCATAAAGATTTGTCTACACCGCGTCTATCAATTGAAAACCCCTGTTACTTTCTTAGATATTTAAGGATTCCGACTTCCGTCGGAATCCTTTCTGTTATTGTATTGTCTTTTCTTTATTCTTATTATTCTTATTAAGGATTCCGACTTCCGTCGGAATCCTTTCTGTTATTGTATTGTCTTTTCTTTATTTAAGGATTCCGACTTTTCCGTCGGAATCCTTTCTATTATTGTATTGTCTTTTCTTTATTAAGGATTCCGACTTTTCCGTCGGAATCCTTTCTGTTATTGTATTGTCTTTTCTTTATTCTTATTATTAAGGATTCCGACATTCCGTCGGAATCCTTTCTGTTATTGTATTGTCTTTTCTTTATTCTTATTATTATTCTTATTATTATTATTATTATTATTATTATTATTATTCTTACCCCCAGATCGTTCCAGTCACTGTACAAAAAAGTACCACTTCTTATGGTAAAACAAAAAGGATCATGTGAAAGAGCGTATAAATATCTTGAGGTAAAAAAATTTTGTCGTCGAAAAGTTCACGTATGCCCCCGCTAGAGGTCATCAAAGTTCAAATCTTTAAACTCTTATAACTTCTAAACTAACCGTACGATTTGAACGAAATTTGTTTTAAAATGTTCTTTGGGACATTTGTAAACTTTTATACGCGTACATGCTCGATAAAAAATTTACGGTTTTCGCGCTATTCCGAGTTAAAAATGGAACTTTAAATTGGCACAGTGCCAATTTCTACAGTTTTTGAGATTTTGAGTTGAAACTTGGATGGTAGGTTACTTATAGGTAGTCATTTAATGTTGACCTACTTTCAAGGTCAAATTTTCATTCTCAAGGTCACAACAAACTTTTGCCTGTAGAACAAAGACTATTTGACCTTCAGAGTTCAAACTTCATACATAATATTGTTAAGCCAAGCTCTTTCACACTGACCTTGACCCAAGGTCAAATTCTGATTCTCAAGGTCACAACACACTTTTGCCTATAGAACACAGACTGTTAGACCTGCAGAGTTCAAACTTCATAGATAATATCATTTAACCAAGCTCTTCCACCTTGACCTTGACCCAAGGTCAAATTCTGATTCTCAAGGTCACAACAAACTTTTCCCTATAGAACAAAGACTATTTGACCTTCAGAGTTTAAACTTCAAACAAATAATTGTTCAGTCATGCTCTTTCACTTTGACCTTGACCCAAGGTCAAATTCTCATTTTCAAGGTCACAACAAACTTTCGCCTATAGAACAAAGACTATTAGACATTCAAAGTGCAAACTTCATACATAATATCATTAATCGAAGCTCTTTCACCTTGACCTTGACCCAAGGTCAAATTTTGATTCTCAAGGTCACAACAAACTTTTGCCTACAGAACAAAGACTATTTGACCCTCAGAGTTTAAACTTCATACAAATAATTGTTCAGTCATGTTCTTTCACTCTGACCTTGACCCAAGGTCAAATTCTCATTCTCAAGGTCACAGCAACTTTCCCCTACAAAACAAAGATTATTTGACCTTCAGAGTTAATACTTTATACATATCATGCTTGGGCCCAGATCTTTCACCTTGACCTTGACCCAAGGTCAAATTCTGATTTTCAAGGTCGCAACAAACTTTAGTCTATAAAACAAAGACTGTTTGACCTTGAGAGTTCAAACTTTACACAAATATTCCTTGCATCAAACTTTTTCATCATGACCTTGACCCAAGGTCATTTGTTTAATTTCAAGGTCATAAATGACTTTGGTTGATTAGATATTGAGCTTAGCTCAGATTAAGATCAATTGTGATGAGAATAATCACAATACTTAGCTTTCATCCATGGCATTGGTTAAAGGCCAAATAATCATTCTCAAGGTCATAACTTTCATTTTCTCTTGCAGAATTTACACTTTTTGTGCTATACTATTTATTCTTCACACAAGTAGTCCTTCTTATTTGAACTTCACATAGTATAAGAAAGATAACTCTTTTATTCTTGTTCTCTGTTTCTTTTTTAGCTCACCTGAGCCATAGGCTCAAGTGAGCTATTGTCATAGTGTTGCGTCCGTCGTCCGTCGTCGTCGTCGTCCGTCGTCGTCCGTCGTCGTCGTAAACTTTTCACATTTTAAACTTCTTCTCCAGAACGGCTGAAGGGATTTTGATGAAACTTGGTAGGTATGAAGTACTCATGGTCCCCTACAAGTGTTGTTGTTTTTCGTCCGGATGTGTCAACAGGTGGCGCCACCACAGCCAAAAGTAGGTCACGGGGGTACCCTCCTTTGACAAACTTCTTCTTCAGAACCGAAGCATGTATCGACAAACCGAAAGCATCAGGATGATCTAGAGAGATGTCTTAAGAAGTGTTGTTATTTTTGGTTCCACTTCGAAGTCAAATTTTTGACGCGTTTTTGACGTCTTTTCGGACTTTGTCAGAAATGCACATTTTTGCACTATTTCTTTAAATAACTCAATAAGTGAATGATTTTACACACTCATTTACTACATATTTATCATATTTAACTTACTTAATGCTTTGATATGTATTTTATGCTTAAAATTTATTTTTTTGATTTTTTATGAATTTTTTTCTTATGTAAAAAGGAAGGGGGGGGGGTTGATTTTCATACATTTTCTGCTTCTTTTCTATAACCACTCTTCAGATTGTCATGACAATTTGTAGGTATGAGGTACTCATGCATGGTACCCTACAAGTGAAAGAATTTTGTCAAGATATCCACTTTTGGATTTTTAAGGAATATTTTTTAAGATTGTACATTGGTATAATGTATGTTTTCCATGCCAAATGGACCCGTGGGGAGTAGCTTCAAACCCCGGCGGGACCCCAACAATTTTTTT
Source organism: Pinctada imbricata (assembly GCA_033119305.1). Classification (NCBI taxonomy): domain Eukaryota; kingdom Metazoa; phylum Mollusca; class Bivalvia; order Pterioida; family Pteriidae; genus Pinctada; species Pinctada imbricata. Next base: position 53,480,381 of record VSWD01000003.1, on the reverse strand, counting down.
CCCTTTTTCATTTTTTTTTTTCTCTTTTTATTTTTATATTTATCGCTAGAAATGAAACTGTGAAAGAATTTTGTCAAAATATCAACTTTTAGATTTTTAATGATTTTTTAAATAAGACAAGCTATAGCTAGTTTGGCTTTGTGTACTTATTTTCATACTTCGAATTAACTTGGCCACATACGCTATCAAATATACTCTGAATTTATTTTTAAGATGTTGACTTTTTGTGTCGCCTGCGAAGCACAGCGACACTTAGGGATCACTTTGTCCGTTGTTAGTCTGTCCGTCCATCCGTCCCTCCGTCTGTCTGTCACACTTGGGTGTCACACCCCATAACTTTTGATTGGCAAGTGATAGGGCTTTGATATTTCACATGTGTATTCCTTGTGACAAGACCTTTATACACATATCATAATTTTTGACCTTGTGACCTTGACCTAGATATTTGACCTACTTTTCTAAAAATCTAATATTGGCTATATCTCTTGATTGATTAGTGATAGGACTTTGATATTTCACATGTGTATTCCTTGTGATTAGACCTTTCTACACATAAAATGTTTGACCTTGTGACCTTGATCTAGATATTTGACCTACTTTTCTAAAAATCTAATATTGGCTATATCTCTTGATTGGCAAGTGATAGGGCTTTGATATTTCACATGTGTAATCTTTGTGACAAGACCTTTCTACGCAAACCATATTTTTTGACCTCATGACCTTGACCTAGATATTTGACCTACTTTTCAAAAAATCTAAGATTGGCTATATCTTTTGATTGGTAAGTGATAGGGCTTTGATATTTCACATGTGTATTTCTTGTGACAAGCCCCTTTTTCACATTCTATATTTTTTAACCTTATGACCTTGACCTAGATATTTGACCTACTTTTTAAAAAAACCAAGATTGGCTATATCTATTGATTGGCAAGTGATAGGGCTTTGATATTTCTCTTGTGTATTCCTTTTGACAATACCTTTCTACACATACCATAATTTTGACCTCATGACCTTGACCTAGATATTTGATCTACTTTTCAAAAAAATTAAGATTTGCTATATCTTTTGATTGGTAAGTGATAGAGCTTTGATATTTCATATGTGTATTCCTTCTTGTGACAAGGCCTTTCTACACATATCATAACTTTTGACCTCATGACCAAGACCTAGATATTTGACCTACTTTTCAAAAAATCTTAGATTGGCTATTTCTTTTGATTGCTGAGTGATAGGCTTTGATATTTCACATGTGCATTCCATGTGACAAGACCTTTCTTCACATACCATCATTTTTAGCTCACCTCGACGAAGTTGAGTGAGCTTATGCTATAACCCCACGCGTCCGCGTCCGCGTCCGGTTAAGAAGTTTGGGGTAGCTCAGTATCTGACAAAGTACTAATGCTACAGTAACCAAACTGACACAAGTGATTCATCTTTTGATGCTGAGGTGAACCCATGCATCGTATGCAGCATCTGACCTACATTTTCCGCTTGAGTGACTTGGTTAAGAAGTTTGGGGTAGCTCAGTATCTGACAAAGTACTGATGCTACAGTAACCAAACTTGCACAAGTGATTCATCTTTGGATGCTGAGGTGAACCCATGCATCGGATGCAGCATCTGACCTACATTTTCCGCTTGAGTGATTTGGATAAGAAGTTTTGGGTAGCTCAGTATCTGACAAAGTACTAATGCTACAGTAACCAAACTTGCACAAGTGATTCATCTTTGGATGACGAGATGGACCCATGCATCGGATGCAGCATCTGACCTACTTTTTCCATTTGAGTGATTTCGCTTTTAAAAGCCAATATTGAGCAGAGTATAAGTGCTACATGTACCAAACTTGCATATTAGATGTATCTTTGATCAAACTTTCATAAAATGACCTTGACCTACTTTTTCCGCTTGAGTGATTTTGCCTTTAAAAGCCAATATTGAGCAAAGTATAAGTGATACATGTACCAAACTTGCATATTGGATGTATCTTTGATCAATCTTTCATAAAATGACCTTGACCTACTTTTTCCGCTTGAGTGATTTTGCTCTATAAAGCCAATATTGAGCAAAGTATAACTGCTACATGTACCAAACTTGCATATTGGATGTATCTTGGTCAAGTTTTCATAAAATGACCTTGACCTACTTTTTCTGCTTGAGTGGTTTTGCCTTTAAAAGCCAATATACATGTACTTGATTATTTTCTCTGTCTTATTTCTGTATCTATGGTAAACATAGTCGCCATATATCTTGTGTTACAGATTTGATTGGTTCAATACCTCCTTGTCCCTTTAGTAGGGGTAACTACAGGAAATAAAAAGGTGCACACTAAAAATTTTGACTGACTTGAAATGCCCGGAAGTCTGTAAAATTGGTCTTTTTTTTATTTTTTGATTGCGAATCTTTGGCACGCATAAAAATGTAAAGAAAAAGGGGGGGGGGGGGGTGATGCATGTCCTTTTTTCGCAAATTTCACTTTTTTTACAGGAACTCTGCGTCCTCATCGAAAATGTTCCGAATTTTGCATATTTTCAAACCTATCTGTAGATTGCATAAAAGACAAGATCAAGTTCGAAGTTAAATTTATCACGACTATTGATTCAATATGCTAAAAATACATTTCCAAGCGCCGCATTTCAGCATATTTACCGAAAATAATTTGTCCAAGTGGCTTCACTTGGTCATGAGGTTTGATACACCGTACACTGCTGTTTGGAAAATAAATTGGCTCAATTTCTGTTCAACTCACTTGAATTAATATTGTCCGCTAACAACTTGTCTGTGTTAATTGGATTAACACGATTTTGACTGTACCTTACATGTATTAAGATGAAATCAATACTATTCAAAAGCTCTCATTCATAGATTTCTGTATAATTTAATATGAATAAAGGCAAAACCGAAAAGTCTTTGTTTTTTATGCTTCCGGAATCAAAGATACGGGGGCATATAGTTTTTGGCCTGTCCGTCTGTCTGTTTGTCCGAAAAACTTTACATTGGGCATAACTTTTGAATGGAAGGTGATAGAGCTTTCATATTTCACATGTGTATTCCTTGTGACAATACCTTTCCATTGATAACAAAATTTTTGACCTCGTGACCTTGACCTTTGACCTACTTTTCAAAAACTTTAACATTGGGCATAACTTTTGAATGGTTAGTGATAGGGCTTTCATATTGTACATGTGTATTCTTTGTGACAAGATCTTTCCATTGATACCAACATTACTCTGACCCTGACCTCTCACATACTTAACAGAAAATGGTGTTTATACCAACAAAGATGCCACCGCGGGGCATTCGTGTTTCACAAACACAGGCTTTATTATTTTCTGGCATACTAGCTATTAATAATGAAAGGTTTGGTGTTCAATTTTAAATAAACTTAATTTATGAAATCATTTCATTGTTTTATTCTGTTTCTGTTGCACATTAATGTGGAATTTTACAAAATGATTTTATTTTTGATGTTGCAAACTATACTAGCTGGGCATATGACTTTGGATCGCATAATCCATCTTTTCAAATCAGTAAAAAAGTTGTTGTTTTGAAATGTGACTATTTTCTCTTGTTTGTACTTTTAAAGGTTGTCTGAAAAAAAAACTTGTCTGCATCCGGCAAAAATCTTGTTAGAAAGGTTGATGGCTAAAATCCTGGTAGTGGCACTATCAGTATTCAATGTCAGTATGTCAATTAGAGCGTGCATGGGTATCAGGTGAGCGTTGTGCCCCCTGGGGCTCTTGTTTTTTTCTTAGTAGCATTACATATCTGTACTTTCATGGTGTTGTCATTTTCTATTAATAGAAATTATCTCATTGCAAAATCATTGTGTAATTCTGTTTGTAAAGGATTTGATATCCATAGGGCATGGAGTTTAAAGCTTTCATCAAGATGAAAGGTACGTATTTTTTTTTCTTTTATTTTGTTGATAAATAAATAAGAGTCCCAAATTAGACATAACCTCTTTTGACCCATTTGCTGAAGTGAATAATGTACTTAAGCAACTATTCTTTTTTCTATCTTCTTTATTCTGGTTTTAACACTTCAGTTCCGAGGAAGGTCTAAGAAAGGAGGAATCCGTCTGTTGCTTGCAACAGTAGCCATCTAGTTATTCTTATTATTATTATTATTCTTACCCCCAGATCGTTCCAGTCACTGTACAAAAAAGTACCACTTCTTATGATAAAACGAAAAGGATCATGTGAAAGAGCATATAAAGATCTTGAGGTAAAAAAATTTTGTCGTCGAAAAGTTAGCATATGCCCCCGCTAGAGGTCATCAAAGTTCAAATCTTTAAACTCTTATAACTCCTAAACTAACCGTACGATTATAACGAAATTTGTTTTAAAATGTTCTTTGGGAAATTTGTAAACTTTTATACGCTTACATGCTCGATAAAATATTTACGGTTTTCGCACTATTCCGAGTTGAAAATGGAACTTTAAATTGGCACATTGCCAATTTTTACAATTTTTGAGACTTTGAGTTGAAACTTGGATACTAGGTTACTTATAGGTAGTCATTTAATGTTGACCTACTTTCAAGGTCAAATTTTCATTCTCAAGGTCACAACAAACTTTTGCCTGTAGAACAAAGACTATTTGACCTTCAGAGTTAAAACTTCATACATAATATCATTAAGCCAAGCTCTTTCACCTTGACCTTGACCCAAGGTCAAATTCTGATTCTCAAGGACACAACAAACTTTTGCCTATAGAACAAAGAATATTAGACATTCAAAGTTAAAACTTCATACATAATATCATTAAACCACGCTCTTTCACCTTGACCTTGACCCAAGGTCAAATTCTGATTCTCAAGGTCACAACAAACTTTTGCCTATAGAACAAAGACTATTTGACCTTAAGAGTTTAAACTTCATACAAATAATTGTTCAGTCATGCTCTTTCACTTTGACCTTGACCCAAGGTCAAATTCTCATTCTCAAGGTCACAGCAATTTTTCCCTAAAAAAACAAAGACTATTTGACCTTCAGAGTTCAAACTTTATACATATCATGCTTGGGCCCAGCTCTTTCACCTTGACCTTGACCCAAGGTCAAATTCTGATTTTGAAGGTCACAACAAAATTTAGTCTATAAAACAAAGACTGTTTGACCTTGACAGTTCAAACTTTACATAAATATTCCTTGCATCAAACTCTTTCATCATGACCTTGACCCAAGGTCATTTGTTTGATTTCAAGGTCACAAATGACTTTGGTTGATTAGATATTGAGCTTTGCTCAGATTAAGATCAATCGTGATGAGAATAATCACAATACTTAGCTTTCATCCATGACATTGCTTAAAGACTAAATAATCATTCTCAAGGTCTTAACAATCATTTACTCTTGTAGAATTTACACTTTTTGTCCTATACTATTTATTCTTCACACAAGTAGTCCTCCTTATTTGAACTTAACATAATATAAGAAGGATAACTCTTTTATTCTTGTTCTCTGTTTCTTTTTTTTTTCTTAGTAGCATTACATATCTGTACTTTCATGTTGTTGTCATTTTCTATTAATAGAAATTATCTCATTGCAAAATTATTGTGCAATTCTGTTTTGAGAGAGTAATTGTAAAGGATTTGATAACCATAGAGCATGGAGTTTAAAGCTTTCGTAAAGATGAAAGGTACTTAATTTGTTTTCTTCTATTTTGTTGATAAATAAATAAGAGTCCCAAATTAGACATAAGCTCTTTTGACCCATTTTCTGAAGTGAATAAGGTACTTAAGCAACTTTTCTTTTTTCCATCTTCTTTATTCGGATTTTAACACTTCAATTTCGAGAAAGGTCTAAGAAAGGAGGAATCCGTCTGTTGCTTGCAACAGTAGCCATCTAGTTCTTATTATTAAGGATTCCGACTTCCGTCGGAATCCTTTCTGTTATTGTATTGTCTTTTCTTTATTCTTATTATTCTTATTATTATTATTCTTACCCCCAAGCCAATCCAGAGACGTTACAACAAAGTACCGCATCATATGATAAAATGGAAAGTATCATGTGAAAGAGCAAATAAAGATCTTAATTTAAAATTTTTTTCTTGTCGAAAAGTTCACATATGCCCCCGCTAGAGGTCATCAAAGGTAAAATCTTTAAAATCTTATAACTCCTAAACTAACCGTGCGATTGGAATGAAATTTGTTTTATATTGTTCTTTGGGAAATTTGCAAACTTTTATACGCTTACATGCTCGATAAAATATTTATGGTTTTCGTGTTATTTTGAGTTGAAAATGGAACTTTAAATTGGCACAGTGCCAATTTCTACAGTTTTTGAGATTTTGAGTTGAAACTTGGATACTAGGTTACTTATAGGTAGTCATTAGTGATGACCTAGTTTCAAGGTCAAATTATGATTCTCAAGGTCACAACAAACTTTTGCCTATAGAACAAATACTATTTGACCTTGACAGTTCAAACTTCATAAATACAATCATTGATCCAAGCCCTTTCACCTTGACCTTGACATAAGGTCAAATTCTTATTCTCAAGGTCACAACAAAATTTTTCCTATAGAACAAAGACCATTTGACATTGAGAGTTCAAACTTGACGCAAATATTCCTTGCATCAAGTCCTTTCACCTTGACCTTGACCCAAGGTCATTTTTTTATTTCAAGGTCACAACAGACTTTTGTTGATAAAATATTGAGCTTTGAATAGATCAAAAGAAATCTTGATGAGAATAAACTAAAATTCTTATCTTTCATCTATGACCTTGGTTAAAGGTCAAATTAACTTTTTCAAGGTCATAACAAACATTTACTTTTGTAGAATTCACAGGATTTTGTCCTAACTATAAGTAATACTTCTTATTTGAACTTTACATAGTAAGATAGATAACTCTTTTATTCTTGTTCTCTGTTTCTTTGTTTTTTATTCTTAGTAGCATTACATATCAGAAGTTTCATGTTGTTGTCATTTTCTATTAATAGAAATTATCTCATTGCAAAACCGTTGTGCAATTCTTTTTTGAGAAAGTCATTGTAAAGGATTAGATATTGAATGAGCATGGAGTTTAAAGCTTTCGTAAACATGAAAGGTATTTATTATTGTTTTCTTCTATTTTGTTGATAGATAAATAAGAGTCCCAAATTAGACATAAGCTCTTTTGACTCATTTGCTGAAGTGAGTAAGGCACTAAAGCAACTAGTCTTTTTTCCATCTTCTTTTATCGGATTTTAACACTTCAGTTCCGAGGAAGGTCTAATAAAGGAGGTATCCGTCTGTTGCTAGCAACAGTTATTCTTATTATTATTATTCTTACCCCCAGATCGTTCCAGTGACTGTACAAAAAAGTGCCACTTCTTATGATAAAACAAGAAGTATCATGTGAAAGAGCATATAAAGATCTAGAGGTAAAAAAAATTTGTCGTCGAAAAGTTCACGCATGCCCCCGCTAGAGGTCATCAAAGGTCAAATCTTTAAACACTTATAACTCCTAAACTAACCGTACGATTTGAACGAAATTTGTTTTAAAATGTTCTTTGGGAAATTTGCAAACTTTTATACGCTTACATGCTCGATAAAATATTTACGGTTTTCGCGCTATTCCGAGTTGAAAATGGAACTTTAAATTGGCACAGTGCCAATTTCTACAGTTTTTGAGATTTTGAGTTGAAACTTGGATGGTAGGCTACTTATAGGTAGTCATTGATGATGACCTAGTTTCAAGGTCACATCATGATTCTCAAGGTCACAACAAACTTTTGCCTATGGAACAAAGACTATTTGACCTTGACAGTTCAAACTTCATAAATACAATCATTGATCCAAGCCCTTTCACCTTGACCTTGGCCCAAGGTCAAATTTTGATTCTCAAGGTCACAACAAACTTTTGACTATAGAACAAAGACCATTTGACCTTGAGAGTTCAAACTTGGCGCAAATATTCCTTGCATCAAGTCCTTTTACCTTGACCTTGACCCAAGGTCCTTTGTTCGATTTCAAGGTCACAACAGACTTTTGTTGATAAAATATTGAGCTTTGATTAGATTAAGAGGACTCTTGATGAGAATAAATTCAAATGCTTATCTTTTATCCATAACCTTGGTTAAAGGTCAAATTAACTTTTTCAAGGTCATAACAAACATTTACTCTTGTAGAATTCACAGGATATTGCCATGAACTATTTATGCTTCACACAAGAAGTACTTCTTAATTAAACTTTACATAGTAAGATAGATAACTCTTTTATTCTTGTTCTCTGTTTCTTTCTTTTTTATTCTTAGTAGCATTACATATCAGTAGTTTCATGTTGTTGTCATTTTCTATTAATAGGAATTATTTCATTGCAAAATTATTGTGCAATTCTTTTTTGAGAATGTCATTGTAAAGGATTAGATATTGATTGTGCATGGAGTTTAAAGCTTTCGTAAACATGAAAGGTATTTATTATTTTTTCTTCTATTTTGTTGATAAATAAGAGTCCCAAATTAGACATAAGCTCTTTTGACTCATTTGCTGAAGTTAATATGGTACTAAAGCAACTTTTCTTTTTTCCATCTTCTTTATTCGGATTTTAACACTTCAGTTCCGAGGAAGGTCTAATAAAGGAGGAATCCGTCTGTTGCTTGCAACAGTAGCCATCTAGTCTTATTATTCTTCTTATTATTATTATTCTTACCCCCAAGCCAATCCAGAGACGTTACAACAAAGTACCGCATCATATGATAAAATGGAAAGTATCATGTGAAAGAGCAAATAAAGATCTTAATTTAATTTTTTTTTTCTTGTCGAAAAGTTCACATATGCCCCCGCTAGAGGTAATCAAAGGTAAAATCTTTAAAACCTTATAACTCCTAAACTAACCGTGCGATTTGAATGAAATATGTTTTATATTGTTCTTTGGGAAATGTGCAAACTTTTATACGCTTACATGCTCGATAAAATATTTACGGTTTTCGCGCTATTTTGAGTTGAAAATGGAACTTTAAATTGGCACAGTGCCAATTTCTACAGTTTTTGAGATTTTGAGTTGAAACTCGGATGGTAGGTTACTTATAGGTAGTCATTGATGATGAACTAGTTTCAAGGTCAAATTATGATTCTCAAGGTCACAACAAACTTTTGCCTATAGAACAAAGACTATTTGACCCTGACAGTTCAAACTTCATAAATACAATCATTGATCCAAGCCCTATCACCTTGACCTTGACCCAAGGTCAAATTCTCATTCTCAAGGTCACAACAAAAATTTTCCCATAGAACAAAGACCATTTGACCTTGAGAGTTCAAACTTTGCGCAAATGTTCCTTGCATCCAGTCCTTTCACCTTGAACTTGACCCAAGGTCATTTGTTCGATTTCAAGGTCACAACAGACTTTTGTTGATAAAATATTGAGCATTGAATAGATGAAAAGGAATCTTGATGAGAATAAACTAAAATGCTTATCTTTCATCCATGACCTTGGTTCAAGGTCAAATAAACTTTTTCAAGATCATAACAAACATTTACTCTTGTAGGATTGAGAGAATTTTGTTTTTAAATATTTATTCTTCACACAAGTAGTAATTCTTATTTGAACTTTACATAGTAAGATAGATAACTCTTTTATTCTTGTTCTATGTTTCCTTTTTATCTTAGTAGCATTACTTGTCTGTATTTCATGCTGTTGTCATTCTTTATTTATAGAGATTTTCTCATTGCTAATTCATTGTGCAATTCTTTTTGGGATAGTAATTTAAAAGGAATCAAAATGGATAGAATAGATCTAGGAGTTTAAAGCCTTCCTAAACTTGAAAGGTATTTATCATCTTTTTCTTCTATTTTGTCGATTAATAAATAAGAGTCCCAAATTAGACATAAGCTCCTTTGCCTCATTTGCTGAAGTGAATTAGGTACAAAAGCAACTATTTTTTTTTCCATCTTCTTTATTCGGATTTTCACACTTCAGTTCCGAGGAAGGTCTAATAAAGGAGGAATCCGTCTGTTGCTTGCAACAGTAGCCATCTAGTTATTATTATTATTCTTACCCACAAACCGTTCCGGTCACTTTACAAAAAAGTACAGCATCATATGAAAAAACGGAAAGTACCATGTGAAAGAGCATATGAAGATCTAAATTTAAATTTTTTTTTCTTGTCGAAAAGTTCACATATGCCCCAGCTAGAGGTCATCAAAGGTAAAATCTTTAAAACCTTATAACTCCTAAACTAACCGTGCGATTTTAACGAAATTTGTTTTATATTGTTCTTTGGGAAATTTGCAAACTTTTATACGCTTACATGCTCGATAAAATATTTACGGTTTTCGCGCTATTTTGAGTTGAAAATGGAACTTTAAATTGGCACAGTGCCAATTTCTACAGTTTTTGAGATTTTGAGTTGAAACTTGGATGGTAGGTTACTTATAGGTAGTCATTGATGATGACCTAGTTTCAAGGTCAAATAATGATTCTCAAGGTCACAACAAACTTTTGCCTATAGAACAAAGACTATTTGACCTTGACAGTTCAAACTTCACAAAAACAATCATTGATCCAAGCCTTTTCACCTTGACCTTGACCCAAGGTCAAATTCTCATTCTCAAGGTCACAACAATTTTTTTCCTATAGAACAAAGACCATTTGACATTGAGAGTTAAAACTTGACGCAAATATTCCTTGCATCAAGTCCTTTCACCTTGACCTTGACCCAAGGTCATTTGTTCGATTTCAAGGTCACAACAGACTTTTGTTGATAAAATATTGAGCTTTGAATAGATAAAAAGAAATCTTGATGAGAATTAACTAAAATGCTTATCTTTCATCCATGACCTTGGTTCAAGGTCAAATAAACTTTTTCAAGGTCATAACAAACATTTACTCTTGTAGGATTGATAGGATTTTGTTCTTAAATATTTATTCTTCACAGAAGTAGTACTTCTTATTTGAACTTTACATAGTAAGATAGATAACTCTTTTATTCTTGTTCTCTGTTTCATTTTTTATCTTAGTAGCATTACTTGTCTGTACTTTCATGCTGTTGTAATTCTCTATTTATAGAAATTTTCTCATTGCTAATTCATTGTGCAATTCTTTTTGGGATAGTAATTTAAAAGGATTCAAAATGGATAGAATAGATCTAGGAGTTTAAAGCCTTCCTAAACTTGAAAGGTATTTATCGTCTTTTTCTTCTTTTTTGTCGATAAATAGATAAGAGTCCCAAGTTCGACTTAAGCACTTTTGACTCATTAGGTACTAAAGCAACTTTTTTTTTCATCATCTTTATTCGGATTTTAACACTTCAGTTCCGAGGAAGGTCTAATAAAGGAGGAATCCGTCTGTTGCTTGCAACAGTACCCATCTAGTTA
>VSWD01000003.1:53442284-53468582 GCA_033119305.1 Pinctada imbricata | reverse complement strand
TTCATTGACTTGGTAAGATTGTTCCCTGACTGGGTTAGATTGTTCCTTGACTTGGCTAGATTTTTCCCTGACTGGGTTAGATTGTTCCCTTAGTGGGTTGGATTGTTTCCTTAGTGGGTTAGATTGTTCGCTGACTGGGTTAGATTGTTCCCTGACTGGGTTAGATTGTTCCCTGACTGGGTTAGATGTTTCCCTAGTGTTTGGGATTGTTCCCCGACTGGGTTAGATTGTTCCCATTCTGGGTTAGAATTTCCCTGGCTAGGTTAGATTGATCCCTGACTGGGTAAGATTGTTCCGTCCCTGAGTGTGTGAAATTGCTCCCTGACTGGGTTAGATTGTTCCCTTACTTGGTTAGATTGTTCTCTGACTGGGTTAGATGGTTCCCTGACTGGGTAAGATTGTTCCCTGAGTGGTTGGATTGTTTACTGATTATGTTAATTTGTTTCCTGACTGGGCTAGATTGTTTCCCGTCTGGGTGAGAGAGTACCCTGACTCGGTTAGATTGTTCCCTGAGTGGATTAGATTTTTCCCTGAGTGGGATAGATTGTTCCTTGACTGGGCTATATTGTTCCCAGAGTTTGCTAGATGGTTCCCTGATTGGGATAGATTGTTCCCTGACTTGGTTAGATTGTACACTGACTGGGTAAGATGGTTCCCTGACTGGGTGAGATTGTTCCTTGACTGGGTTAGATTGTTCCCTGACTGGGAAAGACGGTTCCCTGACTGGTTGAGATTGTTCCATGACTGGGATTGATTGTTCCCTGACTGGGTAAGATTGTTCTCTGACTTGGTTAGATTATTCCCTGACTGGGTTTGATTGTTCTCTGACTGGGTTAGATTCTTCCCTAACTGGGTAAATTGGTTCCTTGAATTGGTTAGATTGTACTCTGACTGGGTTTAGATTGTAAGCTGACTGCAGTAGATTGTTTCGTGATTGGGTTAGATTGTTCCTTGAGTGGGTTAGATTTTCCCTGACTGGGGAAAGATTGTCCCCTGAATTGGTTATATTGTTCCCTGACTGGGTTAGATTGTTCCCTGGGTGGGTTAGAATGTTTTCCGAGTTGGTTTGGTTGTTCATTGACTGAGCTAGATTGTTCCCTGAATGGGTAATTTTGTTCCCTGAGTGGGTAAGATTGTTCCCTGAGTGGGTTAGATTGTTTCCTGAGTGTGTTATATTGTTCCCTGACTTGGTAATATTATTCCCTGACTGGGCTAGATTGTTCCCTGACTGGGTAAGATTGTTACCTGAGTGGGAAAGATTATTCCCTGAATGGGTTAGATTGTTCCCTGACTGGGTTAGATTGTTTCTTGACTGGGTTAGATTGTTCCCTGATTGGGTAAGATGTTTCCCTGAATGGGTTAGATTGTTTCCTGAGTGGGTTTGATTGTTCCCTGACTTTGCTAGATTGTTCCCTGACTGGGTTAGATTGTTCCTTGGATGGGTTAGATTGTTCCCTGTCTGGGTTAGATTGTTCCCTGACTGGGTTAGATTTGTCCCTTACTGGGTTAGATTGTTCCCTGATTGGGTTAGATTGTTCTTTCAACCGGTTAGATTGTATCCTGACTTGGTTAGATTGTCCCCTGAGTGGTTTAGATTGTTCCCTGAGTCTGTTAGATTGTTCCTTGACTGTGTTAGATTGTTCCTTGACTGGGTTTGATTGTTCCTTGACTGGGTTTGATTGTTCCTTGACTGGGTTAGTCTCTTCCCTGACTGAGTATGATTGTACGCTGACTGGGTTAGATTGTTCCCTTACTGGGTAAGATTGTTCACTGACTGGGTTAGATTGTTGCCTGATTCGGAAAAATTGCTCCCTGAGTGGGTTAGATTGTTCCCTGATTGGGTTAGATTGTTCCCTTACTGGGTAACATTATTCCCTGATTGGGCTAGATTGTTCCCTGACTGGGTAAGATTGTTTCCCTAGATTGTCCCTTGAGTGGGTTAGATTGTTCCCTGAGAGGGTTAGATTGTTCTCCGAGTTAGTTAGATTGTTCATTGACTGGGAAAGATTGTTCCCTGACTGGGTTTGATTGTTTCTTGACTTGGTAAGATTGTTCCATGTCTTGGTTAGATTGTTCCCTGACTTGGCTAGATTGTTCCCTGACTGGGTAAGATTGCTCCCTGAGTGGGTTAGATTGTTTCCTTAGTGGGTTAGATTGTTCCCTGACTGGGTTTGATTGTTCCCTGACTGGGATAGATTGTTTTCTGACTGGGTTAGATTGTTCCATGACTGGGTAAGCTTGTTCTCTGAGTGGGTTTGATTGTTCCCTGACTGGGCTAGATTGTTTCTTCACTGGGTAAGATTGTTCCCTGAGTGGGTTAGATTGTTCCCTGAGTGGGTAAGATTATTCCCTGACTGGCTTACATTGTTCCCTGACTAGGATAGATTGTTTGCTCACTGTGTTAATTGTTTTTTTTAATTGGGTATATTGATCCCTGACTGAGTTACACTGTACCCTGACTTGGTTAGATTGTTCCCTGACTTGGTTAGATTTTTCCCTCACTGGGTTAGATTGTTTCCTGAGTGTGTGATATTGTTCCACGACTTGGTAATATTGTTCCCTGACTGGATTAGATTGTTACATGAGTGGGTAAGATTGTTCCATGAGTGGGTTAGATTGTTGGTTGACTGGGTAAGATTGTTCCCTGACTGGGTTAGATTGTTTCTTGACTGGGTAAGATTGTTTCTTGAATGGGTTTGATTGTTCCCTGACTGGGTAAGATGGTTCCATTACTGGGTTAGATTGTTCCCTGAGTGGGCAAGAATGTTCTCTGACTGGGTTAGATTGTTCCCTCAGAGGGTTATATTGTTGGTTGACTAGGTAAGATTGTGGTTGACTGGGTTAGATTTTGGTTGACTGGGTGAGATTGTTCCCTGGCTGATTAAGATTGTTCCCTGACTGGGTATTATGGTTCCCTGGCTGTGTAAGATTGTTACGTGACTGGGTAAATTGTTCCCTGAGTGGGTAAAAATGTTCCCTGACTGGGTTAGATTGTACCCAGTCTGGGTTAGATTGTTCCCTGAGTGGGTTAGATTGTTCTCCGAGTTGGTTAGATTGTTCATTGACTTGGTAAGATTGTTCCCTGACTGGGTTAGATTGTTCCTTGACTTGGCTAGATTTTTCCCTGACTGGGTTAGATTGTTCCCTTAGTGGGTTGGATTGTTTCCTTAGTGGGTTAGATTGTTCGCTGACTGGGTTAGATTGTTCCCTGACTGGGTTAGATTGTTCCCTGACTGGGTTAGATTGTTTCCCTAGTGTTTGGGATTGTTCCCCGACTGGGTTAGATTGTTCCCATTCTGGGTTAGAATTTCCCTGGCTAGGTTAGATTGATCCCTGACTGGGTAAGATTGTTCCGTCCCTGAGTGTGTGAAATTGCTCCCTGACTGGGTTAGATTGTTCCCTTACTTGGTTAGATTGTTCTCTGACTGGGTTAGATGGTTCCCTGACTGGGTAAGATTGTTCCCTGAGTGGGTTGGATTGTTTACTGATTATGTTAATTTGTTTCCTGACTGGGCTAGATTGTTTCCCGTCTGGGTGAGAGAGTACCCTGACTCGGTTAGATTGTTCCCTGAGTGGATTAGATTTTTCCCTGAGTGGGATAGATTGTTCCTTGACTGGGCTATATTGTTCCCAGAGTTTGCTAGATGGTTCCCTGACTGGGATAGATTGTTCCCTGACTTGGTTAGATTGTACACTGACTGGGTAAGATGGTTCCCTGACTGGGTGAGATTGTTCCTTGACTGGGTTAGATTGTTCCCTGACTGGGAAAGACGGTTCCCTGACTGGGTGAGATTGTTCCATGACTGGGATTGATTGTTCCCTGACTGGGTAAGATTGTTCTCTGACTTGGTTAGATTATTCCCTGACTGGGTTTGATTGTTCTCTGACTGGGTTAGATTCTTCCCTAACTGGGTAAATTGGTTCCTTGAATTGGTTAGATTGTACTCTGACTGGGTTAGATTGTAAGCTGACTGCAGTAGATTGTTTCGTGATTGGGTTAGATTGTTCCTTGAGTGGGTTAGATTTTTCCCTGACTGGGAAAGATTGTCCCCTGAATTGGTTATATTGTTCCCTGACTGGGTTAGATTGTTCCCTGGGTGGGTTAGAATGTTTTCCGAGTTGGTTTGGTTGTTCATTGACTGAGCTAGATTGTTCCCTGAATGGGTAATTTTGTTCCCTGAGTGGGTAAGATTGTTCCCTGAGTGGGTAAGATTGTTTCCTGAGTGTGTTATATTGTTCCCTGACTTGGTAATATTATTCCCTGACTGGGCTAGATTGTTCCCTGACTGGGTAAGATTGTTACCTGAGTGGGAAAGATTATTCCCTGAATGGGTTAGATTGTTCCCTGACTGGGTTAGATTGTTTCTTGACTGGGTTAGATTGTTCCCTGATTGGGTAAGATGTTTCCCTGAATGGGTTAGATTGTTTCCTGAGTGGGTTTGATTGTTCCCTGACTTTGCTAGATTGTTCCCTGACTGGGTTAGATTGTTCCTTGGATGGGTTAGATTGTTCCCTGTCTGGGTTAGATTGTTCCCTGACTGGGTTAGATTTGTCCCTTACTGGGTTAGATTGTTCCCTGATTGGGTTAGATTGTTCTTTCAACCGGTTAGATTGTATCCTGACTTGGTTAGATTGTCCCCTGAGTGGTTTAGATTGTTCCCTGAGTCTGTTAGATTGTTCCTTGACTGTGTTAGATTGTTCCTTGACTGGGTTTGATTGTTCCTTGACTGGGTTTGATTGTTCCTTGACTGGGTTAGTCTCTTCCCTGACTGAGTATGATTGTACGCTGACTGGGTTAGATTGTTCCCTTACTGGGTAAGATTGTTCACTGACTGGGTTAGATTGTTGCCTGATTCGGAAAAATTGCTCCCTGAGTGGGTTAGATTGTTCCCTGATTGGGTTAGATTGTTCCCTTACTGGGTAACATTATTCCCTGATTGGGCTAGATTGTTCCCTGACTGGGTAAGATTGTTCCCTAGATTGTCCCTTGAGTGGGTTAGATTGTTCCCTGAGAGGGTTAGATTGTTCTCCGAGTTAGTTAGATTGTTCATTGACTGGGAAAGATTGTTCCCTGACTGGGTTTGATTGTTTCTTGACTTGGTAAGATTGTTCCATGTCTTGGTTAGATTGTTCCCTGACTTGGCTAGATTGTTCCCTGACTGGGTAAGATTGCTCCCTGAGTGGGTTAGATTGTTTCCTTAGTGGGTTAGATTGTTCCCTGACTGGGTTTGATTGTTCCCTGACTGGGATAGATTGTTTTCTGACTGGGTTAGATTGTTCCATGACTGGGTAAGCTTGTTCTCTGAGTGGGTTTGATTGTTCCCTGACTGGGCTAGATTGTTTCTTCACTGGGTAAGATTGTTCCCTGAGTGGGTTAGATTGTTCCCTGAGTGGGTAAGATTATTCCCTGACTGGCTTACATTGTTCCCTGACTAGGATAGATTGTTTGCTCACTGTGTTAATTGTTTTTTTTAATTGGGTATATTGATCCCTGACTGGGTTACACTGTACCCTGACTTGGTTAGATTGTTCCCTGACTTGGTTAGATTTTTCCCTCACTGGGTTAGATTGTTTCCTGAGTGTGTGATATTGTTCCACGACTTGGTAATATTGTTCCCTGACTGGATTAGATTGTTACATGAGTGGGTAAGATTGTTCCATGAGTGGGTTAGATTGTTGGTTGACTGGGTAAGATTGTTCCCTGACTGGGTTAGATTGTTTCTTGACTGGGTAAGATTGTTTCTTGAATGGGTTTGATTGTTCCCTGACTGGGTAAGATGGTTCCATTACTGGGTTAGATTGTTCCCTGAGTGGGCAAGAATGTTCTCTGACTGGGTTAGATTGTTCCCTCAGAGGGTTATATTGTTGGTTGACTAGGTAAGATTGTTGGTTGACTGGGTTAGATTTTTGGTTGACTGGGTGAGATTGTTCCCTGGCTGATTAAGATTGTTCCCTGACTGGGTATTATGGTTCCCTGGCTGTGTAAGATTGTTACGTGACTGGGTAAAATTGTTCCCTGAGTGGGTAAAAATGTTCCCTGACTGGGTTAGATTGTACCCAGTCTGGGTTAGATTGTTCCCTGAGTGGGTTAGATTGTTCTCCGAGTTGGTTAGATTGTTCATTGACTTGGTAAGATTGTTCCCTGACTGGGTTAGATTGTTCCTTGACTTGGCTAGATTTTTCCCTGACTGGGTTAGATTGTTCCCTTAGTGGGTTGGATTGTTTCCTTAGTGGGTTAGATTGTTCGCTGACTGGGTTAGATTGTTCCCTGACTGGGTTAGATTGTTCCCTGACTGGGTTAGATTGTTTCCCTAGTGTTTGGGATTGTTCCCCGACTGGGTTAGATTGTTCCCATTCTGGGTTAGAATTTCCCTGGCTAGGTTAGATTGTTCCCTGACTGGGTAAGATTGTTCCGTCCCTGAGTGTGTGAAATTGCTCCCTGACTGGGTTAGATTGTTCCCTTACTTGGTTAGATTGTTCTCTGACTGGGTTAGATGGTTCCCTGACTGGGTAAGATTGTTCCCTGAGTGGGTTGGATTGTTTACTGATTATGTTAATTTGTTCCCTGACTGGGCTAGATTGTTTCCCGTCTGGGTGAGAGAGTACCCTGACTCGGTTAGATTGTTCCCTGAGTGGATTAGATTTTTCCCTGAGTGGGATAGATTGTTCCTTGACTGGGCTATATTGTTCCCAGAGTTTGCTAGATGGTTCCCTGACTGGGATAGATTGTTCCCTGACTTGGTTAGATTGTACACTGACTGGGTAAGATGGTTCCCTGACTGGGTGAGATTGTTCCTTGACTGGGTTAGATTGTTCCCTGACTGGGAAAGACGGTTCCCTGACTGGGTGAGATTGTTCCATGACTGGGATTGATTGTTCCCTGACTGGGTAAGATTGTTCTCTGACTTGGTTAGATTATTCCCTGACTGGGTTAGATTGTTCTCTGACTGGGTTAGATTCTTCCCTAACTGGGTAAATTGGTTCCTTGAATTGGTTAGATTGTACTCTGACTGGGTTAGATTGTAAGCTGACTGCAGTAGATTGTTTCGTGATTGGGTTAGATTGTTCCTTGAGTGGGTTAGATTTTTCCCTGACTGGGAAAGATTGTCCCCTGAATTGGTTATATTGTTCCCTGACTGGGTTAGATTGTTCCCTGGGTGGGTTAGAATGTTTTCCGAGTTGGTTTGGTTGTTCATTGACTGAGCTAGATTGTTCCCTGAATGGGTAATTTTGTTCCCTGAGTGGGTAAGATTGTTCCCTGAGTGGGTAAGATTGTTTCCTGAGTGTGTTATATTGTTCCCTGACTTGGTAATATTATTCCCTGACTGGGCTAGATTGTTCCCTGACTGGGTAAGATTGTTACCTGAGTGGGAAAGATTATTCCCTGAATGGGTTAGATTGTTCCCTGACTGGGTTAGATTGTTTCTTGACTGGGTTAGATTGTTCCCTGATTGGGTAAGATGTTTCCCTGAATGGGTTAGATTGTTTCCTGAGTGGGTTTGATTGTTCCCTGACTTTGCTAGATTGTTCCCTGACTGGGTTAGATTGTTCCTTGGATGGGTTAGATTGTTCCCTGTCTGGGTTAGATTGTTCCCTGACTGGGTTAGATTTGTCCCTTACTGGGTTAGATTGTTCCCTGATTGGGTTAGATTGTTCTTTCAACCGGTTAGATTGTATCCTGACTTGGTTAGATTGTCCCCTGAGTGGTTTAGATTGTTCCCTGAGTCTGTTAGATTGTTCCTTGACTGTGTTAGATTGTTCCTTGACTGGGTTTGATTGTTCCTTGACTGGGTTTGATTGTTCCTTGACTGGGTTAGTCTTTTCCCTGACTGAGTATGATTGTACGCTGACTGGGTTAGATTGTTCCCTTACTGGGTAAGATTGTTCACTGACTGGGTTAGATTGTTGCCTGATTCGGAAAAATTGCTCCCTGAGTGGGTTAGATTGTTCCCTGATTGGGTTAGATTGTTCCCTTACTGGGTAACATTATTCCCTGACTGGGCTAGATTGTTCCCTGACTGGGTAAGATTGTTCCCTGAGTGGGTAAGATTGTTCCCTGAGTGGGTTAGATTGTTCACTGACTGGGTAAGATTGTTCCCTGACTTGGCTAGATTGTTCAATGACTGGGTTAAATTGTTCCCTGACTGAGTTAGATTGTTCCCTCACTGGGTTGTATTGTTCCCTGTCTTGGTTAGAATGTCCCCTGACTGGGCTAGATTGTTCCGTGGCTGGGATAGATTGTTCCCTGAGTGGGTTAGATTGTTTCCTTAGTAGGTTAGATTGTTCCCTGACTGGGTTAGATTGTTCCCTGACTGGGTTAGATTGTTTTCTTCGTGGTTTAGATTGTTCCCCGACTGTTTAAGATTCTTCCCTGACTCGGTGAGATTGTTCCCTGACTGGGTAAGAATGTTCCCTGAGTGGGTTAGATTGTTTCCTCACTAGGTTAGATTGTTCCCTGTCTGGGTCAGATTGTTCCTTGACTGGGTTAGATTGTACCCTGACTGGGTTAGATTGTTCCTTAACTGGGTTAGATTGTTCCCTGAGGTAATACGATTGTTCCCTGTGTGGGTTAGATTGTTTCCTTCGTGGTTTAGATTGTATCCTGACTAGGTTAGATTGTTCCCTGAGTGGGTTAGATTGTTCCCTGACTGGGTTAGATTGTTCCCTGAGTGAGTAAGATTGTTTTCAGAGTTGGTTTGATTGATCATTGACTAAGTTAGATTGTTCCCTGACTGGGTGAGATTGTTCCCTGACTTGGTTAAATTGTTCAATGACTGTGTTAAATTGTTCCCTGACTGAGTTAGATTGTTCCCTCACTGGGTTATATTGTTCCCTGTCTTGGTTAGATTGTTCCCTGACTGGGTTAGATTGTTCCCTGACTGGGATAGATTGTTCCCTGAGTGGGTTAGATTGTTTCCTTAGTAGGTTAGATTGTTCCCTGACTGGGTTAGATTGTTCCCTGACTGGGAAAGATTGCTTCCTTCGTGGTTTAGATTGTTCCCCGACTGTTTAAGATTCTTCCCTGACTGGGTGAGATTGTTCCCTGACTAGGTTAGATTGTTCCCTGAGTGGGTTAGATTGTTTCCTGACTTGGATAGATTGTACCGTGACTTGGTTAGATTGTTCCCTGACTGGGTTAGATTGTTCCCTGACTTGGTTAGATTGTACCCTGACTGGATTAGATTGTTGCCTGACTAAGTTAGATTGTTTCCTCACTTTGTTATGTTGTTCCCTGGCATGTTTAGATTGTTCCTGACTGGGCTAGATTGTTCCCTGACTGGGTTAGATTGTTCCCTGAGTGGGTTAGATTGTTTCCTTAGTGGGTTAGATTGTTTCCTGACTGTGAAAGATTGTTCCCTGACTGGGTTAGATTGTTTTCTTCGTGGGTTAGATTGTTCGCTGTCTGGGTTAGATTGTTCTTTGACTGGCTTAGATTGTACCCTGACTGGGTTAGATTGTTCCCTAACTGGGTTAGATTGTTCCCTGAGTGTTAGATTGTTCCCTGAGTGATTTAGATTGGTTCCGTCGTGGTTTAGATTGTTCCCTGACTAGGCTAGATTGTTCCCTGAGTAGGTCAAATTGTTCCCTGACTGGGTTAGATTGTTCCCTGACTGGGTTAGATTGTTTCCTTCGTGGTATAGATTGTTCTCTGACTGGGTTAGATTGTTCCCTGACTGGATTAGATTGTTCCCATTGTGGGTTAGATTGTTCCCTGTCTGGGTTAGATTGTTCCTTGACTGGGTTAGATTGTACCCTGACTTGGTTAGATTGTTCCCTAACTGGGTTAGATTGTTCCCTGAGTGTGTAAGATTGTTCCCTGAGTGGGTTAGATTGTTTCCTTCGTGGTATAGATTGTTCCCTGACCAAGTTAGATTGTTCCCTGACTGGGTAAGATTGTTCCCTGACTGGGTTAGATTGTTTCCTGACTTGGTTAGATTGTTCTTTGATTTGGTTAGATTGTTCCCTGAGTGGGTTTTATTGTTCCCTGACTTGGATAAGATTGTTCCCTGACTTGGTTAGATTGTTCAATGACCTTGTTAAATTGTTCCCAGACTGAGTTAGATTGTTCCCTCACTGGGTTATATTGTTCCCTGTCTTGGTTAGATTGTTCCCTGACTGGGTTAGATTGTTCCCTGACTGGATAGATTGTTCCCTGAGTGGGTTAGATTGTTTTCTTTGTAGGTTAGATTGTTCCCTGACTGGGTTAGATTTCTCCCTGACTGGGTTAGATTGTTTCCTTCGTGGTTTAGATTGCCCCCTGACTGTTTAAGATTCTTCCCTGACTGGGTGAGATTGTTCCTTGATTTGGTTAGATTGTTCCCTGAGTGGGTTTTATTGTTCCCTGACTTGGATAGATTGTTCCGTGACTTGGTTAGATTGTTCCCTGACTGGGTTAGATTGTTCCCTGACTTGGTTAGATTGTTCTATGACTGGGTTAGATTGTTTCCTGACTGAGTTAGATTGTTCCCTCACTTGGTTATGTTGTTCCCTGTCTTGTTTAGATTGTTCCTGACTGGGCTAGATTGTTCCCCGACTGGGTTAGATTGTTCCCTGAGTGGGTTAGATTGTTTCCTTAGTGGGTTAGATTGTTCCCTGACTGTGTAGGATTGTTCCCTGACTGGGTTAGATTGTTTCCTTCGTGGGTTAGATTGTTCCCTGTCTGGGTTAGATTGTTCTTTGACTGGCTTAGATTGTACCCTGACTGGGTTAGATTGTTCCCTAACCGGGTTGGATTGTTCCCTGAGTGTGTAAGATTGTTCCCTGAGTGGGTTAGATTGTTTCCGTCGTGGTTTAGATTGTTCCCTGACTAGGTTAGATTGTTCCCTGACTGGGTTAGATTGTTCCCTGACTGGGTTAGATTGTTTCCTTCGTGGTTTAGATTGTTCCCTGACTGGGTTAGATTGTTCCCTGACTGGATTAGATTGTTCACTTAGTGGGTCAGATTGTTCCCTGTCTGGGTTAGATTGTTCCTTGACTAGGCTAGATTGTACCCTGACTGGGTTAGATTGTTCCCTAACTGGGTTAGATTGTTCCCTGAGTGTGTAAGATTGTTCCCTGAGTGGGTAAGATTGTTTCCTTCGTGGTTTAGATTGTTCACTGACCAAGTTAGATTGTTCCCTGACTGGGTAAGATTGTTCCCTGACTGGGTTAGATTCTTCCCAGACTTGGTTAGATGTTTCTCTGACTGGGTTAGATTGTTTCCTGAGTGTGCTATATTGTTCCCTGACTTGGTAGTATTATTCCCTGACTGGGCTAGATTGTTCCCTGACTGGGTAAGATTGTTCCCTGAGTGGGTTAGATTGTTCCCTGAGTGGGTTAGATTGTTCCCTAAATGGGTTAGATTGTTCGCTGACTGGGTTTGATTTTACCATGACTGAGTGGGTTACATTGTTCCCTGACTAGGATAGATTGTTTCCTCACTGTGCAAAATGTTTTATTTGAATCGGGTACTGACTGGGTAACATTGTTCCCTGACTGGGTTAGATTATTCCCTGACTGGGTAAGACGGTTCCCTGACTTGGTTAGATTGTTCCTTGACTGGGTTAGATTTTTCCCTGACTGAGTAAGATTGTTCCCTGACTAGGTTTGATTGTTCCCTGACTGGGTTAGATTTTTCCCTGACTGTGTAAGATTGTTTCCTGGGTGTGTTATATTGTTCCTTTACTTGGTAATATTTTTCCCTGACTGGGCTAGATTGTTCCCTGACTGGGTAAGATTGATCCCTGAGTGGATAAGATTTTTCCCTCAGTGGGTTAGATTGTTCCCTAAATGGGTTAGATTGTTCGTTGACTGGGTTTGATTGTACCATGACTGGGTAAGATTGTTCCCTGAGTGGGTTACATTGTTCCCTGACTAGGATAGATTGCTTCCTCACTGTGTTCTTTTTTTGAATTGGGTATATTGTTCCCTGAGTGGGTTAGATTGTACCCTTAGTGGGTTAGATTGTTCCCTGAGTTAGATTGTTCCCTCACTGGGTTATATTGTTCCTCGTCTTGATTAGATTGTTCCCTGACTGGGCTAGATTGTTCCCTGACGGGGTAAGATTGTTCCCTGACTAGGATAGATTGTTTCCTCACTGTGTTGATTGTTTTTCTTGAATTGGGTATATTGTTCCCTGACTGGGTTACTTTGTTCCTTGACTTGGTTACATTGTTCCATGACTGGGTAAGATGGTTACCTGACTGGGTGAGATTGTTCCCTCAGTGGGTTAGATTATTCCCGGAGTTAGATTGTTCTCTGCCTGGGTGTGATTGTTTCCTTCGTGGTTTAGATTGTTCCTCGACTGGGTTAGATTGTTCCCTGACATTGTGAGATTGTTCCCTGACTGGGCTAGATTGTTCCCTGAGTGGATTAGATTGTAAACTGTCTGGGTTAAATTGTTCCCTGACTGGGTTAGATTGTACCCTGACTCGGTTAGATTGTTACCTGAATGGGTAAGATTGTTCCCGGAGTGGGTTAGATTGTACCCTGACTGGGTAAGATTGCTACCTGACTGGGTTAGATTGTTCCCTGAGTGGGTTAGATTGTTCCCTGATTGGGTTAGGTTGTTCCCTGGCTGGGTTAGATTGTTTTCCCAGTTGGTTTGGTTGTTCATTGACTGATTTAGATTGTTCCCTGAATTGGTAATTTTGTTCCCTGAGTGGGTAAGATTGTTCCCTGAGTCGGTAAGATTGTTTCCTGAGTGTGTTATATTTTTCCCTGACTTGGTAATATTATTCCCTGACTGGGCTATATTGTTCCCTTACTGGGTAAGATTGTTACCTGAGTGGGTAAGATTATTCCCTGAGTGGGTAATATTCTTCCCTGAGTGGGTTAGATTGTTCCCTGACTGGGTTAGATTGTTCCCTGACTGGGTTAGATTGTTCCCTGACTGGGTTAGATTTTTCCCTGACTGGGTTAGATTGTTTTCGGAGTTGGTTTGGTTCTTCATTGACTGAGTTAGATTGTTCCCTGAATTGGTAATTTCGTTCCCTGAGTGGGTAAGATTTTTCCCTGAGTCGGTAAGATTGTTTCCTGAGTGTGTTATTTTGTTCCCTGACTTGGTAATATTGTTCCCTGGCTGGGCTAGATTGTGCGATGAATGTGTAAGATTGTTCCCCGAGTGGGTTAGATCGTTCCCTGAGTGGGTAAGATTAATCCTCCCTGACTGGCTTACATTGTTTCCTGACTAGCATATATTGTTTCCTCACTGTGTTAATTGTTTTTCTTGACTGGGTTAGATTGTTCCCTGACTGAGTAATATTGTTCCCTGAGTGGGCAAGATTGTTCCCTGAGTCGGTTGGATTGTTCCATGACTGGGTTAGATTGTTCGCTGACTGTGTTAGATTGTGCCATGACTGGGTAAGATTGTTCCCTGAGTGGGTTAGATTGTTCCCTGAGTGGGTAAGATTATTCCCTGACTGGCTTATATTGTTCCCTGACTAGGATAGATTGTTTCCTCACTGTGTTGATTGTTTTTCTTGAATTGGGTATATTGTTCCCTGACTGGGTTACTTTGTTCCTTGACTTGGTTACATTGTTCCATGACTGGGTAAGATGGTTACCTGACTGGGTGAGATTGTTCCCTCAGTGGGTTAGATTATTCCCGGAGTGGGTTAGATTGTTTTCCGAGATGGTTTGATTGTTCATTGACAGAGCTAGATTGTTCCCTGAATGGGTAAGATTGTTCCCGGAGTGGGTTAGATTGTACCCTGACTGGGTTAGATTGTTCCCTGAGTGGGTTATATTGTTCCCTGACTGGGTTAGATTGTTCCCTGAGTGGGTTAGAATGTTTTCCGAGTTGGTTTGGTTGTTCATTGACTGAGCTAGATTGTTCCCTGAATGGGTAATTTTGTTCCCTGAGTGGGTAAGATTGTTCCCTGAGTGGGTAAGATTGTTTCCTGAGTGTGTTATATTGTTCCCTGACTTGGTAATATTATTCCCTGACTGGGTTAGATAGTTCCCTGACTGGGTTAGATTGTTCCCTGAGTGGGTTAGATTGTTCCCTGAGTGGGTAAGATTATTCCCTGACTGGCTTACATTGTTCCCTGACTAGGATAGATTGTTTCCTTACTGTGTTAATTGTTTTTTTTTTTGAATTGGGTATATTGATCCCTGACTGGGTTACACTGTACCCTGACTTGGTTAGATTGTTCCCTGACTTGGTTAGATTTTTCCCTCACTGGGTAAGATTGTTTCCTGAGTGTGTGATATTGTTCCCCGACTTGGTAATATTGTTCCCTGACTGGGTTAGATTGTTACATGACTGGGTAAGATTGTTCCCTGAGTGGGTTAGATTGTTGGTTGACTGGGTAAGATTGTTCCCTGACTGGGTTAGATTGTTTCTTGACTGGGTAAGATTGTTTCTTGAATGGGTTTGATTGTTCCCTAACTGGGTAAGATGGTTCCATTACTGGGTTAGATTGTTCCCTGAGTGGGCAAGAATGTTCTCTGACTGGGTTAGATTGTTCCCTCAGAGGGTAATATTGTTGGTTGACTAGGTTAGATTGTTGGTTGACTGGGTTAGATTGTTGGTTGACTGGGTGAGATTGTTCCCTGGCTGATTTAGATTGTTCCCTGACTGGGTATTATGGTTCCCTGACTGGGTAAGATTGTTCCGTGACTGGGTAAGATTGTTCCCTGAGTGGGTAAAAATGTTCCCTGACTGGGTTAGATTGTACCCAGTCTGGGTTAGATTGTTCCCTGAGTGGGTTAGATTGTTCTCCGAGTTGGTTAGATTGTTCATTGACTGGGTAAGATTGTTCCATGACTGGGTTAGATTGGTCCCTGACTTGGCTAGATTTTTCCCTGACTGGGTTAGATTGTTCCCTTAGTGAGTTGGATTGTTTCCTTAGTGGGTTAGATTGTTCCCTGACTGGGTTAGATTGTTCCCTGTCTGGGTTAGATTGTTCCCTGACTGGGTTAGATTGTTTCCCTAGTGTTTGAGATTGTTCCCCGACTGGGTTAGATTGTTCCCATTCTGGGTTAGAATTTCCCTGGCTAGGTTAGATTGTTCCCTGACTGGGTAAGATTGTTCCCTCCCTGAGTGTGTGAAATTGCTCCCTGACTGGGTTAGATTGTTCCCTAACTTGGTTAGATTGTTCTCCGACTGGGTTAGATGGTTCCCTGACTGGGTTAGATTGTTCCCTGAGTGGGGTGGATTGTTTACTGATTATGTTAATTTGTTCCCTGACCTGGCTAGATTGTTTCCCGTCTGGGTGAGAGAGTACCCTGACTCGGTTAAATTGTTCCCTGAGTGGATAAGATTTATCCCTGAGTGGGATAGATTGTTCCTTGACTGGGCTATATTGTTCCCAGAGTTTGTTAGATGGTTCCCTGAGTGGGTTCGATTGTTCCCTGACTTGGTTTAATTATTCCCTTACTGGGTTAGATTGTTCCCTGACTGGGTTAGATTGTTCTCTGACTTGGTTAGATTATTCCCTGACTGGGTTAGATTGTTCTCTGACTGGGTTAGATTCTTCCCTAACTGGGTAAATTGGTTCCTTGAATTGGTTAGACTGGGTTAGATTGTAAGCTGACTGCAGTAGATTGTTTCGTGATTGGGTTAGATTGTTCCTTGAGTGGGTTAGATTTTTCCCTGACTGGGAAAGATAGTCCCCTGAATTGGTTAGATTGTTCCCTGACTTGGCTAGATTGTTCCCCGACTGGGTAGATTATTCCCTGACTGTTTTAGATTATTCCCTGAGTTGGTTTGATTTTTCCCTGAGTGGATTAGATTGTTCTCTGAGTGGGTAAGATTGTTCTCAGAGTGGGTTAGATTGTTCATTGACTGGGTAAGATTGTTCCCTGACTGGGTTAGATTGTTTCCTGAGTTGGTAAGATTGTTCCTTGACTTGGCTAGATTGTTCCCTAGATTGTCCCTTGAGTGGGTTAGATTGTTCCCTGAGAGGGTTAGATTGTTCTCCGAGTTAGTTAGATTGTTCATTGACTGGGAAAGATTGTTCCCTGACTGGGTTAGATTGTTTCTTGACTTGGTAAGATTGTTCCATGTCTTGGTTAGATTGTTCCCTGACTTGGCTAGATTGTTCCCTGACTGGGTAAGATTGCTCCCTGAGTGGGTTAGATTGTTTCCTTAGTGGGTTAGATTGTTCCCTGACTGGGTTTGATTGTTCACTGACTGGGATAGATTGTTTTCTGACTGGGTTAGATTGTTCCATGACTGGGTAAGCTTGTTCTCTGAGTGGGTTTGATTGTTCCCTGACTGGGCTAGATTGTTTCTTCACTGGGTAAGATTGTTCCCTGAGTGGGTTAGATTGTTCCCTGAGTGGGTAAGATTATTCCCTGACTGGCTTACATTGTTCCCTGAGTAGGATAGATTGTTTGCTCACTGTGTTAATTGTTTTTTTTTAATTGGGTATATTGATCCCTGACTGGGTTACACTGTACCCTGACTTGGTTAGATTGTTCCCTGACTTGGTTAGATTTTTCCCTCACTGGGTTAGATTGTTTCCTGAGTGTGTGATATTGTTCCACGACTTGGTAATATTGTTCCCTGACTGGATTAGATTGGTACATGAGTGGGTAAGATTGTTCCATGAGTGGGTTAGATTGTTGGTTGACTGGGTAAGATTGTTCCCTGACTGGGTTAGATTGTTTCTTGACTGGGTAAGATTGTTTCTTGAATGGGTTTGATTGTTCCCTGACTGGGTAAGATGGTTCCATTACTGGGTTAGATTGTTCCCTGAGTGGGCAAGAATGTTCTCTGACTGGGTTAGATTGTTCCCTCAGGGGGTTATATTGTTGGTTGACTAGGTAAGATTGTTGGTTGACTGGGTTAGATTTTTGGTTGACTGGGTGAGATTGTTCCCTGGCTGATTTAGATTGTTCCCTGACTGGGTATTATGGTTCCCTGACTGGGTAAGATTGTTACGTGACTGGGTAAAATTGTTCCCTGAGTGGGTAAAAATGTTCCCTGACTGGGTTAGATTGTACCCAGTCTGGGTTAGATTGTTCCCTGAGTGGGTTAGATTGTTCTCCGAGTTGGTTAGATTGTTCATTGACTTGGTAAGATTGTTCCCTGACTGGGTTAAGTTGTTCCTTGACTTGGCTAGATTTTTCCCTGACTGGGTTAGATTGTTCCCTTAGTGGGTTGGATTGTTTCCTTAGTGGGTTAGATTGTTCGCTGACTGGGTTAGATTGTTCCCTGACTGGGTTAGATTGTTCCCTGACTGGGTTAGATTGTTTCCCTAGTGTTTGGGATTGTTCCCCGACTGGGTTAGATTGTTCCCATTCTGGGTTAGAATTTCCCTGGCTAGGTTAGATTGTTCCCTGACTGGGTAAGATTGTTCCGTCCCTGAGTGTGTGAAATTGCTCCCTGACTGGGTTAGATTGTTCCCTTACTTGGTTAGATTGTTCTCTGACTGGGTTAGATGGTTCCCTGACTGGGTAAGATTGTTCCCTGAGTGGGTTGGATTGTTTACTGATTATGTTAATTTGTTCCCTGACTGGGCTAGATTGTTTCCCGTCTGGGTGAGAGAGTACCCTGACTCGGTTAGATTGTTCCCTGAGTGGATTAGATTTTTCCCTGAGTGGGATAGATTGTTCCTTGACTGGGCTATATTGTTCCCAGAGTTTGCTAGATGGTTCCCTGACTGGGATAGATTGTTCCCTGACTTGGTTAGATTGTACACTGACTGGGTAAGATGGTTCCCTGACTGGGTTAGATTGTTCCTTGACTGGGTTAGATTGTTCCCTGACTGGGAAAGACGGTTCCCTGACTGGGTGAGATTGTTCCATGACTGGGATTGATTGTTCCCTGACTGGGTAAGATTGTTCTCTGACTTGGTTAGATTATTCCCTGACTGGGTTAGATTGTTCTCTGACTGGGTTAGATTCTTCCCTAACTGGGTAAATTGGTTCCTTGAATTGGTTAGATTGTACTCTGACTGGGTTAGATTGTAAGCTGACTGCAGTAGATTGTTTCGTGATTGGGTTAGATTGTTCCTTGAGTGGGTTAGATTTTTCCCTGACTGGGAAAGATTGTCCCCTGAATTGGTTAGATTGTTCCCTGACTTGGTTAGATTGTTCCCTGACTTGGCTAGATTGTATCCCGACTGGGTAGATTATTCCCTTACTGTTTTAGATTATTCCCTGAGTGGGTTTGATTTTTCCCTGAGTGGATTAGATTGTTCTCTGAATGGGTAAGATTGTTCTCAGAGTGGGTTAAATTGTTCATTGACTGGGTAAGATGGTTCCCTGACTGGGTTAGATTGTTTCCTGACTTGGTAAGATTGTTCCCTGACTGGGCTAGATTGTTCCCTAGATTGTCCCTTGAGTGGGTTAGATTGTTCCCTGAGAGGGTTAGATTGTTCTCCGAGTTAGTTAGATTGTTCATTGACTGGGAAAGATTGTTCCCTGACTGGGTTAGATTGTTTCTTGACTTTGTAAGACTGTTCCATGTCTTGGTTAGATTGTTCCCTGACTTGGCTAGATTGTTCCCTGACTGGGTAAGATTGCTCCCTGAGTGGGTTAGATTGTTTCCTTAGTGGGTTAGATTGTTCCCTGACTGGATTTGATTGTTCCCTGACTGGGATAGATTGTTTTCTGACAGGGTTAGATTGTTCCATGACTGGGTAAGCTTGTTCTCTGAGTGGGTTGAATTGTTCCCTGACTGGGCTAGATTGTTTCTTCACTGGGTTAGATTGTTCCCTGAGTGGGTAAGATTATTCCCTGACTGGCTTACATTGTTCCCTGACTAGGATAGATTGTTTGCTCACTGTGTTAATTGTTTTTTTTTAATTGGGTATATTGATCCCTGACTGGGTTACACTGTACCCTGACTTGGTTAGATTGTTCCCTGACTTGGGTAAGATTGTTTCCTGACTGTGTGATATTGTTCCCCGACTTGGTAATATTGTTCCCTGACTGGATTAGATTGTTACATGAGTGGGTAAGATTGTTCCCTGAGTGGGTTAGATTGTTGGTTGACTGGGTAAGATTGTTCCCTGACTGGGTTAGATTGTTTCTTGACTGGGTAAGATTGTTCCCTGACTGGGTAAGATGGTTCCATTACTGGGTTAGATTGTTCCCTGAGTGGGCAAGAATGTTCTCTGGCTGGGTTAGATTGTTCCCTCAGAGGGTAATATTGTTGGTTGACTAGGTTAGATTGTTGGTTGACTGGGTTGGATTGTTGGTTGACTGGGTGAGATTGTTCCCTGGCTGATTTAGATTGTTCCCTGACTGGGTATGATGGTTCCCTGACTGGGTAAGATTGTTCCGTGACTGGGTAAGATTGTTCCCTGAGTGGGTAAAAATGTTCCCTGACTGGGTTAGATTGTACCCAGTCTGGATAAGATTGTTCCCTGACTGGGTAAGATTGTTCCCTGACTTGGCTAGATTTTTCCCTGACTGGGTTAGATTGTTCCCTTAATGGGTTGGATTGTTTCCTTAGTGGGTTAGATTGTTCCCTGACTGGGTTGGATTGTTCCCTGACAGGGTTAGATTGTTCCCTGACTGGGTTAGATTGTTTCCCTAGTGTTTGAGATTGTTCCCCGACTGGGTTAGATTGTTCCCATTCTGGGTTAGAATTTCCCTGGCTTGGTTAGATTGTTCCCTGACTGGGTAAGATTGTTCCCTCCCTGAGTGTGTGAAATTGCTCCCTGACTGGGTTAGATTGTTCCCTAACTTGGTTAGATTGTTCTCTGACTGGGTTAGATGGGTCCCTGACTGGGTTAGATTGTTCCCTGAGTGGGTTGGATTGTTTACTGATTATGTTAATTTGTTCCCTGACTGGGCTAGATTGTTTCGTGATTGGGTTAGATTGTTCCTTGAGTGGGTTAGATTTTTCCCTGACTGGGAAAGATTGTCCCCTGAATTGGTTAGATTGTTCCCTGACTTGGTTAGATTATTCCCTGACTTGGCTAGATTGTATCCCGACTGGGTAGATTATTCCCTTACTGTTTTAGATTATTCCCTGAGTGGGTTTGATTTTTCCCTGAGTGGATTAGATTGTTCTCTGAGTGGGTAAGATTGTTCTCAGAGTGGGTTAGATTGTTCTTTGACTGGGTAAGATTGTTCCCTGACTGGGTTAGATTGTTTCCTGACTTGGTAAGTTTGTTCCCTGACTTGGCTAGATTGTTCCCTGACTGGTTTAGATTGTCCCTTGAGTGGGTTAGATTGATCCCTGAGAGGGATAGATTGTTCTCCGAGTTAGTTAGATTGTTCATTGACTGGGAAAGATTGTTCCTTGACGGGGTTAGATTGTTTCTTGACTTGGTAAGATTGTTCCATGTCTTTGTTAGATTGTTCCCTGACTTGGCTAGATTATTCCCTGACTGGGTAAGATTGCTCCCTGAGTGGGTTAGATTGTTTCCTTAGTGGGTAAGATTGTTCCCTGACTGGGTTTGATTGTTCCCTGACGGGGATAGATTGTTTTCTGACTAGGATAGATTGTTTGCTCACTGTGTTAATTTTTTTTTTTTGAATTGGGTATATTGATCCCTGACTGGGTTACAATGTACCCTGACTTATTTAGATTGTTCCCTGACTTGGTTAGATTTTTCCCTCACTGGGTAAGATTGTTTCCTGAGTGTGTGATATTTTTCTCCGACTTGGTAATATTGTTCCCTGACTGGATTAGATTGTTACATGAGTTTGTAAGATTGTTCCCTGAGTGGGTTAGATTGTTGGTTGACTGGGTAAGATTGTTCCCTGACTGGGTTAGATTTTTTCTTGACTGGGTAAGATTGTTCCCTGACTGGGTAAGATGGTTCCATTACTGGGTTAGATTGTTCCCTGAGTGGGCAAGAATGTTCTCTGACTGGGTTAGATTGTTCCCTCAGAGGGTAATATTGTTGGTTGACTAGGTTAGATTGTTGGTTGACTGGGTTGGATTGTTGGTTGACTGGGTGAGATTGTTCCCTGGCTGATTTAGATTGTTCCCTGACTGGGTATGATGGTTCCCTGACTGGGTAAGATTGTTCCGTGACTGGGTAAGATTGTTCCCTGAGTGGGTAAAATGTTCCCTGACTGGGTTAGATTGTACCCAGTCTGGGTTAGATTGTTCCCTGAGTGGGTTAGATTGTTCCCTGAGTGGGTAAGATTATTCCCTGACTGGCTTACATTGTTCCCTTACTAGGATAAATTGTTTGCTCAGTGTGTTAATTGTTTTTTTTTTTTAATTGGGTATATTGATCCCTGACTGGGTTACACTGTACCCTGACTTGGTTAGATTGTTCCCTGACTTGGTTAGATTTTTCCCTCACTGGGTAAAATTGTTTCCTGAGTGTGTGATATTGTTCCCCGACTTGGTAATATTGTTCCCTGACTGGATTAGATTGTTACATGAGTGGGTAAGATTGTTCCCTGAGTGGGTTAGATTGTTGGTTGACTGGGTAAGATTGTTCCCTGACTGGGTTAGATTTTTTCTTGACTGGGTAAGATTGTTCCCTGATTGGGTAAGATAGTTCCATTTCTGGGTTAGATTGTTCCCTGAGTGGGCAAGAATGTTCTCTGACTGGGTTAGATTGTTCCCTCAGAGGGTAATATTGTTGGGTGACTAGGTTAGATTGTTGGTTGAATGGGTTGGACTGTTGGTTGACTGGGTGAGACTGTTCCCTGGCTGATTTAGATTGTTCCCTGAATGGGTAAGATTGTTCCGTGACTGGGTAAGATTGTTCCCTGAGTGGGTAAAAATGTTCCCTGACTGGGTTAGATTGTACCCAGTCTGGGTAAGATTGTTCCCTGACTGGGTAAGATTGTTCCCTGACTTGGCTAGATTTTTCCCTGACTGGGTTAGATTGTTCCCTTAGGGAGTTGGATTGTTTCCTTAGTGGGTTAGATTGTTCCCTGACTGGGTTGGATTGTTCCCTGACAGGGTTAGATTGTTCCCTGACTGGGTTAGATTGTTTCCCTAGTGTTTGAGATTGTTCCCCGACTGGGTTAGATTGTTCACATTCTGGGTTAGAATTTCCCTGGCTTGGTTAGATTGTTCCCTGACTGGGTAAGATTGTTCCCTCCCTGAGTGTGTGAAATTGCTCCCTGACTGGGTTAGATTGTTCCCTAACTTGGTTAGATTGTTCTCTGACTGGGTTAGATGGGTCCCTGACTGGGTTAGATTGTTCTCTGAGTGGGTTGGATTGTTTACTGATTATGTTAATTTGTTCCCTGACTGGGCTAGATTGTTTCCCGTCTGGATGAGATAGTACCCTGACTCGGTTAGATTGTTCCCTGAGTGGATTAGATTTATCCCTGAGTGGGATAGATTGTTCCTTGACTGGGCTATATTGTTCCCAGAGTTTGTTAGATGGTTCCCTGACTGGGATAGATTGTTCCCTGACTTGGTTAGATTGTACACTGACTGGGTAAGATGGTTCCCTGACTGGGTTAGATTGTTCCTTGACTGGGTTAGATTGTTCCCTGACTGGGAAAGACGGTTCCCTGACTGGGTGAGATTGTTCCATGACTGGGTTTGATTGTTCCCTGAGTGGGTTAGATTGTTCCCTGACTTGGTTAAATTATTCCCTTACTTGGTTAGATTGTTCCCTGACTGGGTAAGATTGTTCTCTGACTTGGTTAGATTATTCCCTGACTGGGTTAGATTGTTCTCTGACTGGGTTAGATTCTTCCCTAACTGGGTAAATTGGTTCCTTGAATTGGTTAGATTGTACTCTGACTGGGTTAGATTGTAAGCTGACTGCAGTAGATTGTTTCGTGATTGGGTTAGATTGTTCCTTGAGTGGGTTAGATTTTTCCCTGACTGGGAAAGATTGTCCCCTGAATTGGTTAGATTGTTCCCTGACTTGGTTAGATTATTCCCTGACTTGGCTAGATTGTATCCCGACTGGGTAGATTATTCCCTTACTGTTTTAGATTATTCCCTGAGTGGGTTTGATTTTTCCCTGAGTGGATTAGATTGTTCTCTGAGTGGGTAAGATTGTTCTCAGAGTGGGTTAGATTGTTCTTTGACTGGGTAAGATTGTTCCCTGACTGGGTTAGATTGTTTCCTGACTTGATAAGTTTGTTCCCTGACTTGGCTAGATTGTTCCCTGACTGGTTTAGATTGTCCCTTGAGTGGGTTAGATTGTTCCCTGAGAGGGATAGATTGTTCTCCGAGTTAGTTAGATTGTTCATTGACTGGGAAAGATTGTTCCTTGACTGGGTTAGATTGTTTCTTGACTTGGTAAGATTGTTCCATGTCTTTGTTAGATTGTTCCCTGACTTGGCTAGATTGTTCCCTGACTGGGTAAGATTGCTCCCTGAGTGGGTTAGATTGTTTCCTTAGTGGGTTTGATTGTTCCCTGACTGGGATAGATTGTTTTCTGACTGGGTTAGATTGTTCCATGACTGGGTAAGCTTGTTCTCTGAGTGGGTTGGATTGTTCCCTGACTGGGCTATATTGTTTCTTCACTGGGTTAGATTGTTCCTTTACTGGGTTATATTGTTCCCTGAGTGGGTTGGATTGTTCCCTGGGTGGGTTAACTTGTTACCTGATTGAGTTAGATTGTTCCCTGACTGGGTTAGATTGTTCCGTGAGTGGGATTGATTGTTCCTTGACTGGGTTAAATTGTTCCCTAAGTGGGTT
Organism: Pinctada imbricata; assembly: GCA_033119305.1. Lineage (NCBI taxonomy): Eukaryota > Metazoa > Mollusca > Bivalvia > Pterioida > Pteriidae > Pinctada > Pinctada imbricata. The sequence continues at coordinate 53,445,061 of VSWD01000003.1, read as the reverse complement.
AGATGGTTCCCTGACTGGGTTAGATTGTTCCATGACTTGGTTAGATTGTACACTGACTGGGTAAATTTATTCCCTGACTGTGTTAGGTTGCTCCCTGACGGAGTTAGATTGTTCCCTGACTGTGTAAGACGGTTCCCTGACTGGGTGAGATTGTTCCATGACTGGGTTCGATTGTTCCCTGAGTGGATTAGATTGTTCCCTGACTGGGTTAAATTGTTCCCTGACAGGGTTAAAATGTTGCCTGACTGATTAGATTAGATTGTTCTCTGAGTTGGTTAGATTGTTCCCTGACTGGGTTAGATTGTTCTCTGACTGGGTTAGATTGCTCCCTAACTGGAAAAGATGGTTCCCTGAATTGGTTAGATTGTAATTTGACTGCGCTAGATAGTAAGCTGACTGCAGTAGATTGTTTCCTGATTTGGTTAGATTGTTCCCTGATTGGGTTAGATTTTTCCCTCACTGGGTGATATTGCTCCCTGAATTGGTTAGATTGTTCCCTGACTTGGTTAGATTGTTCCCTCAGCGGGTTAAATTTTTCCCTGAGTGTGCTATATTGTTCCCTGACTTGGTAAAATTGTTCCCTGACTTGGCTAGATTGTTCTCTGACTGGGTAGATTATTCCCTGACTGGGTTAGATTATTCCCTGAGTGGGTTAGATTTTTCCCTGAGTGGGTTAGATTGTTCTCTGAGTGGGTTAGATTGTTCTCCGAGTTGTTTTGATTGTTCATTGACTGGGTAAGATTGTTCACTGAATGGGTTAGATTGTTTCATGACTTGGTAAGATTGTTCCATGACTTGGTTAGATTGTTCCCTGACTTGGCTAGATTGTTCCCTGACTGGGTTAGATTGTTCCCTGACTGGGTTAGATTGTTCCCTGAGTGGGGTAGATTATTCCCTGAGTGTGTTAGATTGTTCCCTGAGTAGGTTAGATTGTTCTCTGAGTGGGTTAGATTGTTCTCCGAGTTGGTTTGATTGTTTATTGACTGGGTAAGATTGTTCACTGAATGGGTTAGATTGTTTCATGACTTGGTAAGAATGTTCCCTGACTGGGTTAGATTGTTTCTTGACTTGGTAAGATTGTTGCATGTCTTGGTTAGATTGTTCCTTGACTTGGCTAGATTGTTCTCTGACTGGGTTAGATTGTTCCCTGAGTGGAATAGATTGTTTCCTTAGTGTGTAAGCTTGTTCCGTGACTGGGTTAGATTGTTCCTTGACTGGGTTAGCTTGTTTCCTTTGTGGTTGAAATTGTTCCCCGACTGGCTTAGATTGTTCCATTTCTGGGTTAGAATGTTCCCTGGCGTGGTAAGATTGTTCCCTCACTGGGTAAGATTGTTCCCTGAGTGTGTGAAATTGTTCCCTGACTGGGTTAGATTGTTCCTTAACTGGGTTAGATTGTTCCCTGACTGGGTTAGATTGTTCCCTGACTGGGCTAGATTGTTTCCTGACCGGGTTACATTGTTTCATGACTGGGTTAGATTGTTCCCTTAGTGGGTTGGATTGTTCCCTGAGTGGGTTAATTTGTTCCCTGACTGGGCTAGATTTCTTCCTGAACTGGTTAGATTGTTCCCTGACTGGGTTAGATTGTTCCCTGAGTGGGTTGGATTGTTCCCTGAGTGGGTTAAGTTGTTCTGTGATTGAGTTTGATTGTTCGTTGACTGGGTGATATAGTGCCCTGACTGGGTTAGATTGTTCCCTGAGTGTGTTAGATGGTTCCCTGACTGGGCTAGATTGTTCCCTGACTTGGTTAGACTGTACACTGACTGGGTAAGATGGTTCCCTGACTGGGTTAGATTATTCCCTGACTGGGTTTGATTGTTCCTTGACTGGGTAAGACGGTTCCCTGACTGGGTTAGATTGTTCCCTGATTGGGTTAGATTGTTCCTCGACTGGGTAAGATGGTTCCCTGACTGGGTTAGATTGTTCCCTAATTGGGTTAGATTGTTCCTTGACTGGGTAAGACGGTTCCCTGGCTGGGTAAGATGGTTCCTTGACTGGGTTAAATTGTTCCCTGACTAGGTTAGATTGTTCCCTTACAGCGTAAGTTGGTTCCCTGAATTGGTTAGATTGTTCCCTGAATGGGTTAGATTGTTCCCTCACTGTGTTAAATTGTTCTCTGAGTGTGTTATATTGTTCCCTGACTTGGTAAGATTGTTCCCTGACTTGGCTAGATTGTTCCCTGACTGGGTAGATTATTCCCTGACTGGGTTAGATTATTCCCTGTGTGGATTAGGTTTTTCCCTGAGTGGGTTATAATTTTCTCTGAGAGGGTTAAATTTTTCCCTGACCGGGTTACATTGTTCAATGACTGGGTTATATTGTTCCCTTAGTGGGTTGGATTGTTCCCTGAGTGGGTTAATTTGTTCCCTGACTGGGCTAGATTTCTTCCTGAACTGGTTAGATTGTTCCCTGACTGGGTTAGATTGTTCCCTGAGTGGGTTGGATTGTTCCCTTAGTGGGTTAAGTTGTTTTCTGATTGAGTTTGATTGTTCGTTGATTGGGTGATATAGTGCCCTGACTTGGTTAGATTGTTCCCTGAGTGTGTTAGATAGGTTCCCTGACTGGGTTAGAAGATTGTTCCCATGACTTGGTTAGTACTGTACACTGACTTGGGTAAGATGGTCCCCTGACTGGGGTTAGATTGTTCCCGTGACCTGGGTTAGATTGTTCCCGCTTGACTGGTTAAGAACTGTTCCCTTGGGAACTGGGTTGATGTGTTCCTGACTGGGTTAGCATGTGGTCCTCGACTGGGTAAGACGGTTCCCTGACTGGGTTAGATG
>VSWD01000003.1:53421603-53441784 GCA_033119305.1 Pinctada imbricata | reverse complement strand
AAAATCAAACCAATACGATTTCTTCATACGACATTTCTAATATGTACACCATGCTTCCTCACGACAAAATAAATGATCGATTATTGGAACAAGAATTGACGCTAAACAAGGCAAATGTCACAAACACAGACAAAACAAAGGAGGGAAAGTGATGAACCGATTATCGCCCATGATCGATTGTCGGTCGTTAAATGGCCAGTGATGTTATTGATCGATGTTGAAAATCAAACTCTATTGTCGCCGTACTTGGTTTTAGAAACCGATCAATGTGAAGGTCATTGATGGATGCAAGTGCCGGTGACCCTCCAGATGACAAAAATAACAACACCTTTAAAAATTACACATCTATAATTACTATCAAAATTGTGAATTGTGAATCATCAAACGCTTTTTATATCGTAGATATGATCCTTCTGTCACCAGACGGACACTTTGTGTGGCACTGGACGAATCTACAGCCCTGTACCAGCACATTCTTAAGAATGGCTGTGACGACAGGACTCCATAACGAGCCCTGTCCAAACCTCATGAGAGAAGATATACAGAAGACATATAGGGCCCCGACAACTTGTCCTCTCTGAATATCGGTTGGACATCTCGTGCGATCACATATATGAGCTCGCTACAGCCGGCAGAGCACCGACTGTATTTCATATGCCTTCTGGTTTTTATACCCATTTAAATATCCATCTGTGTGCTTCTTGTGCCCCTGCGTCATACTGTCTGTTTGTACGTTCATCTTACAGTAATGAGGTCATTTAACACCACAATTCTGCGTTCTTCTAGACCTCAGGGTAATCGGAAAAGTGGGAGGGTTGTGCTCATGTAATCCAGGATAGCCACACCGTCTGCTGCTGACGTGGATATGGCCGTCCTAAGTCGGCACCGAAAAGCTTCGGACATATATAATTATGTTAATTTATGGGCATCAGTCGTTATTCAAAATCAACTTTGTATACCAAGTCGATCTTGTTTTAAAACAATTGGCATTTGATTCACAATACGAAATCTTCCTCATCCGTGATGTTTATATATATTAGGATATTTAGTCTATTTCAAACATGTTGAATGTATAGACGTCTTACAATAGATTATCGTCCAGCAGTCTATTACAGCACGTATGGTTTTAATTGTTTACTAAATTATTGGAATCTGATCAATCAGGTAGCATGTGACAAATACTGTAGTGAAGTTTTGTATTGTTATGCACCGCGGCCACCAATGTGATAACATTATTTTTAATTGTTTCCCATCGCTGTCACCAGCGTGGCGTGACATTAAATCGAATTATATTTGTGAACCTCTTGGGTACAATTAAATTTTCACTACTACACATACATGAATGAAAGAATGCAGCAAACTAATTTTATTTCTCTGTATAAATAACACAGTCATGTATTTGACAAAAAGCAATAGTAACCGATGTCTGTAATCTAAAACATGACTGAACAACATCGAAATGCATAGTTCCATTTCTTCTTCTTGCTATCAAAAATAAATCGCAAACTGTTCAAATAATACTCCTTTCTACATTTGACGTTTGTTCCTCCCATTTCAGTTATTAAGTGACCTTTCACGCTTTGAACAGGTGTTTTATCTTCGTAGCATCTTACTTTCTTTTTCAATGTCGATTTGATCTCGCAGCAGGTGATATGATAATTTATGGTTGTCGTCGTAGGTCTTCTCAAAACAAATTGTTGCAGAAACCCATCGTGTTTACATTGGATTGGAAGGGGTGATAATTCCGTGAAGTAACCTTTTGGGTGATTAGATGCTTCAGTTTTAGTAAATACTCTTGTACAAACATCTTTCTTCCTTTGACAGCAGTCGTATGAATACCTCAGCTTGCTTTTATCTTCATTGGTTTTAATTTTAAATGATTGTATTGCTGTGTTGACATTTGGGCATGCAACATTATGTCCGTCAAGGTAGATTACATGATATACCGAATAAAAATGTGTTTGGTGGCCATTACATTCATCGCATTTAGATTCATCTTCTCCGCTGCCACAGTCTTTTATTGCATTACACCTTGCCCTCTCCGAAATACACTTCCCATCCTTTTGACAATGGTATTTCTTGTCACAACATTTGTGGAAGCATGTCTTCGATTTCTCGTTTTCACCATCACACAATTTGCCAATTCCTTTCTTATCCATTGCATGTGCCCTTCTTCTATAACTTAAACCGTACCCACACGCCTTACTGCAAGCACCCCATGTGCTCCAAGATGTCCAACGACAGTCCCTGTCTTGGCATTTCAGTCCAAAGTAGTGGTTTTTGTCGCATAAGCACATTCCTGTTTCGTCCTTGCATTCCGACTGTGTCGAGCCCTGGTCATTGCAGTGGCAGGGAAGACATTTTGGTGTTTCCCCTTCACATGTAATGAATTCTGTCTTGGGTTTAAAGGAGATATAGTAGTTCGGTTTGCATTGAACTTTAAATTCGGAATGCCGCGTGCAGTAGAAACCATCAGTACATTTTAAGTTTATAGCATTATCGATAGCAAGATCACAAGTGTCATTAGCGATTATGCTTACCTCCGTGGAAATCGTCGATTTATAATATTGCTTTATGAAACTTACACTCTCTCCCTTTATTTGCAAAGCATGTGCCCATAATATAAATCCTTGACATTGACTTAAGATCATGTTTCTCCAAAGACCATCTAGAAGTGATTTGTAATCGTCGGAGCAACCATGTTTCCTGGAAAGATGTTCTATCATTTGGAATATAAGCGGCCGAGTTGAGACGCCTCCAAATGGAAATCTACCCATAAAGAGAGATTTTAGTCCGAATAGCCATTTTTGAATCCCATTGTCGATTTTAAGAAGTCTTTCCGCTTCTTTCAGCTTGGCTGGCCGTTTTTTGCATGGTAGAAATTTGAATCTATGAACAAAGTAATCAATGTTCCAACTTAAATTGTTGTAGTCTGAGAAAAGTGTTTTGTTCACTTGAATCGTGGATTTTTCCCTACTCCTACTAGTAGCTGCCTTTAATCTGTTAAGGACTAAATACACCCCGCGCATCATTTGATCTCTATCATTGATTACTTTTAGAATGTCTTTTTTGACAAGGGGAGCCATCTTCTGGACGTTTGCTGTTTCCTTTATGATAAAAGCCACTACCTCTGCTAGATTCCTCGTATCTTCCCTGAGTGAACAATTACCAGATTGGTCACTGTGAACAATGGAACATACCAATGCCACGACTAACATGCCAACAGAACGATCATTCTGAGAATTAAAAGATACCATGTGTAGTGTATTTCATAGATCTTATTGCTAAATCAATCAAATCAGTGTAAATGATAATAACCAAATTAAATGTAGTAAATTACAAAAAGTCGATCTCCACAATTGAACTCGTATGAAAGTTTGAATTTTTTTGTCTGTACTTTTGTTTGTTTGTTTGTTTTGTTTTGGTTTTGTTTTTTGTTTTTTGTTTGTTTGGTTTTTATTTATTTTTTTTGAGTATTTTATTTTAGTTTTGTTTTGATTTTTGCTTTTGTTTTTTTTTTTTCATTGTTTTTGTTCATCTGTACATTCAAAAGTAAAGACAATAGATCATCATACGTATCACGAAATATATCCAAATATATTTAAGTAAACTTACCATTTTGTTTCAGGTTTATTCAGACGATGCATACACCAATATGTTTGGATGGAAAAGTGAACCCGCTATCATTGTAACATATGTAAAAAAAACGGCATGTTTGCATATATTTCTCCTTATATTCTTGATATTAATTTCATCGCTGTATCATAATATCCGCATTGCAATGTGTCGCAACACACGACAATCAAATTTCAAAGTAAAAAAAAAACGCTCGTGGATAAACTTAGCAATTTATTACCATGGGGAACTGATTTCAAACTTTTCACTCATAAATACAGGTATTCATGAACGAAAGTAAAATTTATTGACGTTTGACCATAGATGGCGTATATCATACAAAATATTAAAACATTTAACATTTGATCACTACAGATCATCGTTGTACGTATTCAAAATTTGAAGTCAATAAATATTTCATATTACTCGCTACAGACTTTTTTAAAGACAGGGATTTTTATCTAAGATACAATATATTAATGATACATGTAGTAGTAATAGTAGTAAATGGCATTGAGCGCAACAAAATTCTTATATAAAAACGTCCATACCTAAGTAAGTTTAAATGCATAAAAGTAGTATATAGTGAGGCAGACAAATCACCAATACTCAAAAACTCAAAGGAGCAAAGGAGCAAAAGTTGATCGATATGGTATGTAGATCTGAATATGAAGGATGAATGAGCATCCGATCATAAGGCTATAATATAATCAATTTTATAACACCTAAAATCAGTATCAATGACCATAAACTATGAATTATAAATAAAGGTGCAATGCGTTTTTATTGCACCCATAATCAATATTAATACTCATATGAAGTATAAAAAGATCATAACAAAGACAGAGTATGTATTCCATTCTTATGGAGAGATGATGCAATCAATACGGAGATTTGTTGGAAACTAACGATGTGGATGTAATCTGTCATCAAGTGAACTGTTTTACAGTGAAATATCATGGTCTGTCTGAACAAATTTCCAAAAAGTATCCATGGACTGATATTTACAAAACTCGCAAATCATTAAGAGAGAGGAATTTAGCCACCATCGATACCCGCGGTATCCCTAGAAATATTCAAACCTTTCAGAATCCAGGTCATCCTAGTATACGTTGTTGTTTGAATTTGATTGCACTCGGGTTGATCCGAGGTAGTGGACCTTGTCCTTTATCGACCAGCGGACTCCCAAATAGGTGTAGATGTTATATATAAAGTCGGATCATAAGGCTATAATATAATCAATTTTTATGACACCTAAAATCAATATCAATGACCATAAACTATGAATTATAAATAAAGGTGCAATGCGTTTTTATTGCACCCATAATCAATATTAATACTCATATGAAGTATAAAAAGATCATAACAAAGACAGAGTATGTATTCCATTCTTATGGAGAGATGATGCAATCAATACGGAGATTTGTTGGAAACTAACGATGTGGATGTAATCTGTCATCAAGTGAACTGTTTTACAGTGAAATATCATGGTCTGTCTGAACAAATTTCCAAAAAGTATCCATGGACTGATATTTACAAAACTCGCAAATCATTAAGAGAGAGGAATTTAGCCACCATCGATACCCGCGGTATCCCTAGAAATATTCAAACCTTTCAGAATCCAGGTCATCCTAGTATACGTTGTTGTTTGAATTTGATTGCACTCGGGTTGATCCGAGGTAGTGGACCTTGTCCTTTATCGACCAGCGGACTCCCAAATAGGTGTAGATGTTATATATAAAGTCGGATCATAAGGCTATAATATAATCAATTTTTATGACACCTAAAATCAATATCAATGACCATAAACTATGAATTATAAATAAAGGTGCAATGCGTTTTTATTGCACCCATAATCAATATTAATACTCATATGAAGTATAAAAAGATAATAACAAAGACAGAGTATGTATTCCATTCTTATGGAGAGATGATGCAATCCATGTAAACATTTTTCACCAATAATTTCGTGTACGTTTTTGTGAAGATGTCTATCCGACTACAATACGGAGATTTGTTGGAAACTAACGATGTGGATATAATCTGTCATCAGGTGAACTGTTTTACAGTGAATTCCCATGGTCTGTCTGAACAAATTTCTAATAGGTATCCAAGGGCTGATATCTATACCAAACTCGCAAATCATTTAGAGAGAGGAATTTAGCCACCATCTATACCCGCGGTATCCCTGGAAATATTCAAACCTTTCAGAATCCAGGTTATCCTAGTATACGTTGTTGTTTGAATTTGATTGCACTTGGATTGTTCCGAGGCAGTGGACCCTGTCTTTTATCGACCAGCGGACTCCCAAATAGGTGTAGATGTTATATATAAAGTCGGATCATAAGGCTATAATATAATCAATTTTTATGACACCTAAAATCAATATCAGTAATCAAACAAACTATGAATTATGAATGAAGATGCAATGTGTTTTTATTGCTCTCAAAATCAATGCTAATAAATTATAAAGTATCAATAGATAAAACACAGAGTATGTACTCCATTCTTTTATGGAGAAATGATGCATTCTTGATGAATTTTTTTTTCACCAATAGTTTAATGTAAGTGCATGTAAAGATGTCTACCCGACTACAATACGGAGATTTGTTGGAAACTAACGAAGTTGATGCAATCTGTCATCAAGTGAACCCGATCTTCCGATGGGGATCCATCCATAAAGAATGCATTCTACAACTTTTTGTAAAGTTGTCATCATCCCAGCATTCATCATGTGTATGTTTCCAAACCTGTCTGTTTTTTTTTTTTTTTTTTGTTTTGTTTTTTTTTTTAGTTTGGTTGCCCAGATCTCTGAGGAATAGAAACGTTCGTGCACCAACGAATGCTCCATGTTCATGACTACACATGCCTGGGTATCTCTTATAAATAACGACCACGGATAAATAGTTTTCTACAATTTATTAAGAGAGGTACAAACTAATACATTTTACAAAGCATTGGTAAATGAAGAAACAAAGCTATCATTAAGATGATGTTTATCAACAAAGAAATCACGACAAATGTTCATCATTGTTCTCCCTAAACAACGTTGCACAACATAATATATACAGTACTGTCCACACACATTAGAGTCTAAAGCTTGAAGTCTGTGTTTCAAATAACGGTACCGAGGTCCATTTGCCATCAACACCCGTTTGAATCGATTATGATAATGTTCTGGTGATTGCCCTAAGGAATCAAAGAACTCACAAATATTTCCTTGTTCTGGGAAATAGAATGCAGTCCAATGTTTTCCAGGTTGTCCACAACTATCGGTATTTACAACATAAAAAGCCGGTCTCTTTTGAAGAAAAGCTGGTAATTCGTTTGCACATACAACTTTGACTCCATATAGGGAAAGATACGATTCAAGCTGGTGGTTACTCATTGTTTGAATACACTGCGAGATTGATCGATACGTAATATTTCTGGAAATTTGCCGTACATAATCAGAGTGAACTCTCCGGTAACGCTTTGGCAAAGCGCATCTCTAATCGGCAATGCGCTTTTCTCTTAACGTTGAAATCAACGTACGGGTTGATGTCTAGTATATACAAGGTGTAGCCTTTTGCATACTCTTCTCTGTCTATCCAAACATCACTGCTGATGCTCTGGAGAGTTTGATAGGCGCTAAGATAGTTCTCTTCACCGAACTGAGGTTGTAACGGTTTGGCAGGGAGTGACTGACCATCTACGTAAAGCGCTACAAAATTACAGTCATAGTGTTGAAAATTGAAAGGTGATCTCTTATAATCTCCGATATAACTTTTGCTGGATACAAGTCCCAAGATCAATTGAGACGGGACTTCCTCTTGAAACATGTTGTCTGCACTGAAACTGAATTCACCTTCGGCAATAGAAGCAATCTTGATCGAAGAATTCATATAGGGGTATAACGCTGTGGACTCTTCCAATTCTTTAGAGTGAGCCATGGTCAGTGCAGGATTGGGTCGTTGAATGCACATCTTCAAAGTAGCATCGACAATTTTCATCTTCTCATTTGGTTGAATACTATCAGACATCAATCGAAATGCATTACGACTCGGCCAGAGTTTAAGGTCTAAAGTCACCCCATTTAAAATCAGTCGCTCCTGCTGAAATAAATCTAAAAGAATTGGTCCCTCTAAATCCACCACCCCGCCATTCCTTGTGTAGGACCATCTTTCATATAATCCTAAATTACCCCCTGTTTTGGCATCTGCATCATCAAATTGCCCACTGCTATCCTTGAAGAATAACTGACTGCCATTAAAACACCTTTTCGACTCGTCCGTTGTCATCAAGGTATCGATATAAGCTTTGTAGGAATAATTAGTACCCACTTGGGAAACGGGTTTTTGCTGCATTTGACATTCCACCTGAGAAAACAAACTATGCAAAAGCAAATTGATTGGAGCAACCACATCTGCTTCCGTGACTGAACTTCCGTCTCCTTTGGTGATCTTGATTTTAACGTTTAAGCGACTTTGCTTCAAGTCCAGGTATCCTGATGACTGGGGAACTACATGGAACTCAATGGCAGCATCCTCTCCTAGTTGATTAACCGGTCTAAATTCGATCCATTCTCGAACAAGTATGGCAGTGTCTGTGGGTGGTGGTTCAAAAATAGACATCTTATGCACGTGGTTCTCCTCCATCATTTACAGCGTATATCCGTTTTTCTTGCGCAGCTTTTCGTATTGAATGCCTGGTGGTCCGGCCTTACGCTTCCCCTCTCTTATAACGTTTCCTTCACGCTTCGATTCCGATTTCGCCATCTCTACGGCTTGTGCTACAGGAGTCACAAGGGTCAACTTTGGTTGCTTAGGTTGTTTAGGTGTAACGTTATTTCTAGATCCACTTCCTACGATATAACGTTCCTTGTGGTCTGGCCTGACTCTTCCTTTAGAAATATCTTTAAAATGTTCTTCCCATTTTTTGTAGTCCGGAATGTAAGGAACCCATTTGGCCAGTTTGGTATCATATACCTCTATAGATCCCATGCTTGCTTTTTGAGTAACAATACACAGTGTATAGGTTTATCCAGTATAAGAGGCTTAATTCACTTCCTCTTATAAATATTCGAAGCCGATCGAGGTCCTTCTTACGTAATGGAAAGAAATATGGACGTTCAAATGTCAAGTGACCATAAACTGCGTCATCTCCTATCCGAGCAACATCATCTTGAATAGCAGGAATAATGCGCAATAACGGAAACAATGAACCTTTGATGTATGAATCTTCAATGACGTCACAACACACGTGTACCCTTTGATGAGAAGGTAAATGAAGGGAAATTTCCAACAACGCACACTCCCAGTATCCATTCAATCGATACGTCTTTGGAAGCGTAAGGGTAAAGTCACTTGGATGGTTTCCAGGAAGATCGCTATCATTGCTACTGACAAACAAATAATGTTCCATGTTTGGTTTACTATACATGAGCTGCCCATTCCTCTTATACTTTTAGTCCATACAGTTGCATATCCGATTTAGGTATCCAACTGTTGAATTTTGAAGGCCAACCCCACCATTTGACTAGGACCGTGTCTTTAGAACGTTTTAATATTTTTTCTATGCGATATGTAGTGTCGTCAGTCACAATGACTTTAGACAATTCCGAACTGTAAAACGAACCGTGAATGTCGTCGCCTTCCAAATCTTTCAAGGTGTAATAAGCTATACCCTGTTTCATACCTCGTGATGCTACCACGAAATATTCATACGTCCACCTCTCATCATATTCTCGCTGAAAGGGTCTCTGCAAGTGAGAAATGCGCACTGTATCGCCCATCTTGAATTTATAATGAACAACTGGTCCACCTTTTGATTTAGCATGTTTGTTAGTTTGTTTATGTTTTATACCATATTGTATCTTCCACAACTCGACTTGATCCTTTTTACGTACAACACTGGGAGCTCGCTTGATGCTGCGATGGTAAGTATTGTTATAACTATTGGTTACTTCGGATAGTACATCTATCCATCTGTTAGTTTGGTGGTGACTTCGATAGCGACTAATGCGGGATTTAATATTCTTAATGGCCCTTTCGGCGAAATTTGCCTTGCTTTCATTTTGAGTAAAGAAATGATCGATACCTTCTCCCTTCGTCAGTTTTTGTACCATTTTGTTTTTGAACTCGACCCCTTTGTCCGTTCTCAATTTATCTGGAACTCTTCCTAAACTAAACACCGACTTCAAAGCCTCAACCATCTCAGTGCTTTTTGTTGTATGAAGAGGAACAGTCCATATATAACGAGAAAATATATCAACAAGCAACACAAAGAATCCAAAACCATCATTTTCTTTGACATAAATATTCATAGATGCCGTGTCTGCATCCCACTGATAGTCCATATATGGAACGACTACACGATGTCTTTTAAATTTTCGTCTCACATGCTGATGTAATGTAAATGTTTCTTGCTTTTGCAACCATTTTCTAATTTTGGCTTTTCCCAGAACATACTTTCCCTCTTTACGCACAGCATTATATAACTTTTCCAATCCACCATAGGATCCGGCGTGATTGGGATCATAATAAATAGAGTGAAGATAATCCTCGTAGGTCATGCTTGTCTATGTACATGTTCTAGAAAGCAAAGAAATCCTTCTTATAAGCTAAAGGTCAATTCTAGCATGACAGGATATACGATATCATCCAAATCCCTCGTTCTTTTGATACCAGAGATAATCAAAGCACCCGAAAAATGTAGAGTAAAATGAATACCTTCTCTTTTAAACATTATAGCAGGGAATAATTCCGGCTCATAGCAACAATCAAACGGGATTTTTTTTATCAGCGAACTATACCCTCCAACTTGTGACTAGCTGATGCTGATACGAGTTTAATTCCAATTAATGACTGACAGTATCCCAATTTTTGTAGTAAACGTGCATATCGTCTAAGTATCTTGATGCCGTTTTGAAAAGATCGAAATGCTCCGTTACAATTGATGTAACCATTGGCAAAAACAAGGCAATTGCCTCCCGCTTTTCTGTGCTGCCATATCAATGCACTAAATTTAGACGGATCGTATCTAACATTGATGAGATCAGTTGCCAGTCGTTTAAGAGGTACCTGAAGGTCCACTTTTCCTTGAATAACCACATTGGTCAACTGCATGATGATGAATGAATAATAAATAACATTACTGAACGTTTTATACATTTTACTTGACATGCGCAGTAAGTGATAGTCAGAAGAATGATAAACATTTTGAAAAAAAAAAATGTGTTCAATGTAAACTGTTCTTTATTTAATTCTATAAACAAGTGTTCTTTGGAGATGCGATCTAATTATACTTCTAAATTTAGTACCATACATAAGTAAAAAAAAAATATAATTTAGTCATACATATGTACACAGAAACGTATTCCATTGATCAAATTAAAAAATGACTACGTACAAAATCAATAATACATATTTTTTCTTTTATATTTCCCGAATATCTGTACATTGTTGCATCAATTAAATACACAGTCAAAAGAAGACCCAAGTTCGTTTGACATGATGATTTGTCAACATGGGTTCCATGATCTCATCCTTATTGTGCGGCGGTTGTATTATTCTCCTCGGCTGCGGCGGCGGTGGAGTAAGATGTCTCGTTGGCGGAGAAGGCGGACTTCCTCGTTGGTTTAACATGGGTTTGGGTGGCGGCGGCGGAGATTCATGTGTCCCGGGCGGCGGCGGCGGCGGCGGTGGCGGCGTTATATCCAGCTGCGGCGGCGGCGGACTTGGTTGTTTACTTGGTGGCTGCGGCGGGATTTCATATGTATTTATTATGGGATCGGGCGGCGGCGGCGGAGACCGATGCGTTCCGAGCGGCAGCGTCGGCGGGACTGGCATTGGTGAAGCATTCTTTCCCTTTGTCTTTCCGGGAAAGAGGTCGTGTTTATGCTTGTTTCTAATGTGACGTAACATAACGTCTTTTCTCGAAAAACTGTTTTTGCAAAAAGGACAAGACGTAGTTTTCTTTTTAGGAGACGGTAGACACTGTGAAGATGAAGAAGACTGATTTAAGAGACGCTGGTATTTTTCATAAGGTATTAAGACGGATCTGGAAGCCATGGCAGATGTTGAATGGCTATGCTCAAGACGTACCGAATGATATTAGCAGCTTTTATTATCACTCCTCTTTTTTCACGGAGTGTCAACTTTCTGTCGGCTATCACGTACAACACAGATCGATACTTTTTCAAATGATCTTCTTGTGTCTCTTATAAGGATATTTGTGCCTCTTATAAACTTTCATCGCCCGAGAGTCACAGATATCCTTATAAGAGACACAGATAGAGAGAAAAAGAGAGAACACCATGGAAGAAGTGAGAAGAAGGGAATCTAATAACCGCTGGACCTTCCTTGGAACCATATTACCGAAATCGGAAATCGTATACTTTTGTCAAATGCTCATTGTGTACTTGATTGTCATAACATCTATTATTAACCTGTCCATGAATAGCGGAAAAACTGAATTGTGGGTCAGTTTATCTAAGTAGCGCAATCGGTTATGTTTTACCCTCGCCAACGTTGAATAAAGAACAACATGAGTGACGTCATACTCCCTTTATTACCTTGTTCGAGTATGTGCATAAGTGGTCAAACTGGAAGCGGTAAAACAAGATTTGTACACCGCCTATTACTTAATGTATCATCAATGTATAAAGAAGAGGCACCCGATCGAATTATGTATTGCTATGGGATACATCAGCCGTTGTTTGATGATATGGAATTGGAGATTGAGAACTTGGAAATGATGAAGGGATTGCCAACATCCAAAGAAATCGAAGACTTCACGAAAGATCGCAAACATCGGTTAATTGTCATTGACGATCTGTCCCACCAGCTTTTGAATAATCAGGAAATGGAATTACTCTTTACTCAAGGTTGTCACCACCGTAGACTTAGTGTTGTTTTTATGACGCAGAATCTGTTCAAAAAGGATCTAGATCACGCACGATTGCACTTAACACGTATTATCTAGTTCTCATGAAAAATATTCGAGATTCCTCTCAAATCAGCTTTCTAGGACGTCAGTTATTTCCTGGTCGTTCAAATGTGTTAATGGAAGCGTATATTGATGCCACCAAGTCTCCATATGGCTACTTAATGGTGGACACCTCTCCACACTCGGAGGATCAGTATAGATTGCGCACGCACATCTTCCCGGGTGAAGTGCCAATGATATATCAAAGTTTATAAGAGGAATAGAAAAAACATCGGGTACAGTCATGAGTCACTTGCTCACCAGTCAACGTTCCTTCCTGGAACATTTCGTTCAAGTTGGATTGAAACAAAGGAAATCATTACTTCAGACGATAACGAATACACAACTGAAAGCTTTAGCAGAAATTACACACAACGTCCTGAGAGGTAATGTGCCGCTTTCACCAGAACAAGAAGATCATTTGAAAAAGTATCGATCTGTGTTGTACGTGATAGCCGACAGAAAGTTGACACTCCGTGAAAAAGAGGAGTGATAACAAAAGCTGCTAATATCATTCGGTACGTCTTGAGCATAGCCATTCAACATCTGCCATGGCTTCCAGATCCGTCTTAATACCTTATGAAAAATACCAGCGTCTCTTAAATCAGTCTTCTTCATCTTCACAGTGTCTACCGTCTCCTAAAAAGTAAAACTACGTCTTGTCCTTTTTGCAAAAACAGTTTTTCGAGAAAAGACGTTATGTTACGTCACATTAGAAACAAGCATAAACACGACCTCTTTCCCGGAAAGACAAAGGGAAAGAATGCTTCACCAATGCCAGTCCCGCCGCCGCTGCCGCTCGGAACGCATCGGTCTCCGCCGCCGCCGCCCGATCCCATAATAAATACATATGAAATCCCGCCGCAGCCGCCAAGTAAACAACCAAGTCCGCCGCCGCCGCAGCTGGATATAACGCCGCCGCCGCCGCCCGGGACACATGAATCTCCGCCGCCGCCGCCCAAACCCATGTTAAACCAATGAGGAAGTCCGCCTTCTCCGCCAACGAGACATCTTACTCCACCGCCGCCGCAGCCGAGGAGAATAATGCAACCGCCGCACAACAAGGATGAGATCATGGAACCCATGTTGACAAATCATCATGTCAAACGAACTTGGGTCTTCTTTTGACTGTGTATTTAAATGATGCAACAATGTACAGATATTCGGGAAATATAAAAGAAAAAAATATGTATTATTGATTTTGTACGTAGTCATTTTTTAATTTGATCAATGGAATACGTTTCCGTGTACACATGTATGACTAAATTATATTTTTTTTTTACTTATGTATGGTACTAATTTTAGAAGTATAATTAGATCGCATCTCCAAAGAACACTTGTTAATAGAATTAAATAAAGAACAGTTTACATTGAACACATTTTTTTTTTCAAAATGTTTATCATTCTTCTGACTATCACTTACTGCGCATGTCAAGTAAATGTATAAAACGTTCAGTAATGTTATTTATTATTCATTCATCATCATGCAGTTGACCAATGTGGTTATTCAAGGAAAAGTGGACCTTCAGGTACCTCTTAAACGACTGGCAACTGATCTCATCAATGTTAGATACGATCCGTCTAAATTTAGTGCATTGATATGGCAGCACAGAAAAGCGGGAGGCAATTGCCTTGTTTTTGCCAATGGTTACATCAATTGTAACGGAGCATGTCGATCTTTTCAAAACGGCATCAAGAGACTTAGACGATATGCACGTTTACTACAAAAATTGGGATACTGTCAGTCATTAATTGGAATTAAACTCGTATCAGCATCAGCTAGTCACAAGTTGGAGGGTATAGTTCGCTTGGAAAAAATCCCGTTTGATTGTTGCTATGAGCCGGAATTATTCCCTGCTATAATGTTTAAAAGAGAAGGTATTCATTTTACTCTACATTTTTCGGGTGCTTTGATTATCTCTGGTATCAAAAAACCGAGGGATTTGGATGATATCGTATATCCTGTCATGCTAGAATTGACCTTTAGCTTATAAGAAGGATTTCTGTGCTTTCTAGAACATGTACATAGACAAGCATGACCTACGAGGATTATCTTCACTCTATTTATTATGATCCCAATCACGCCGGATCCTATGGTGGATTGGAAAAGTTATATAATGCTGTGCGTAAAGAGGGAAAGTATGTTCTGGGAAAAGCCAAAATTAGAAAATGGTTGCAAAAGCAAGAAACATTTACATTACATCAGCATGTGAGACGAAAATTTAAAAGACATCGTGTAGTCGTTCCATACATGGACTATCAGTAGGATGCAGACACGGCATCTATGAATATTTATGTCAAAGAAAATGATGGTTTTGGATTCTTTGTGTTGCTTGTTGATATATTTTCTCGTTATATATGGACTGTTCCTCTTCATACAACAAAAGGCACTGAGATGGTTGAGGCTTTGAAGTCGGTGTTTAGTTTAGGAAGAGTTCCAGATAAATTGAGAACGGACAAAGGGGTCGAGTTCAAAAACAAAATGGTACAAAAACTGACGAAGGGAGAAGGTATCGATCATTTCTTTACTCAAAATGAAAGCAAGGCAAATTTCGCCGAAAGGGCCATTAAGAATATTAAATCCCGCATTAGTCGCTATCGAAGTCACCACCAAACTAACAGATGGATAGATGTACTATCCGAAGTAACCAATAGTTATAACAATACTTACCATCGCAGCATCAAGCGAGCTCCCAGTGCTGTACGTAAAAAGGATCAAGTCGAGTTGTGGAAGATACAATATGGTATAAAACATAAACAAACTAACAAACATGCTAAATCAAAAGGTGGACCAGTTGTTCATTATAAATTCAAGATGGGCGATACAGTGCGCATTTCTCACTTGCAGAGACCCTTTCAGCGAGAATATGATGAGAGGTGGACGTATGAATATTTCGTGGTAGCATCACGAGGTATGAAACAGGGTATAGCTTATTACACCTTGAAAGATTTGGAAGGCGACGACATTCACGGTTCGTTTTACAGTTCGGAATTGTCTAAAGTCATTGTGACTGACGACACTACATATCGCATAGAAAAAATATTAAAACGTTCTAAAGACACGGTCCTAGTCAAATGGTGGGGTTGGCCTTCAAAATTCAACAGTTGGATACCTAAATCGGATATGCAACTGTATGGACTAAAAGTATAAGAGGAATGGGCAGCTCATGTATAGTAAACCAAACATGGAACATTATTTGTTTGTCAGTAGCAATGATAGCGATCTTCCTGGAAACCATCCAAGTGACTTTACCCTTACGCTTCCAAAGACGTATCGATTGAATGGATACTGGGAGTGTGCGTTGTTGGAAATTTCCCTTCATTTACCTTCTCATCAAAGGGTACACGTGTGTTGTGACGTCATTGAAGATTCATACATCAAAGGTTCATTGTTTCCGTTATTGCGCATTATTCCTGCTATTCAAGATGATGTTGCTCGGATAGGAGATGACGCAGTTTATGGTCACTTGACATTTGAACGTCCATATTTCTTTCCATTACGTAAGAAGGACCTCGATCGGCTTCGAATATTTATAAGAGGAAGTGAATTACAGCCTCTTACACTGGATAAACCTATACACTGTGTATTGTTACTCAAAAAGCAAGCATGGGATCTATAGAGGTATATGATACCAAACTGGCCAAATGGGTTCCTTACATTCCAGACTACAAAAAATGGGAAGAACATTTTAAAGATATTTCTAAAGGAAGAGTCAGGCCAGACCACAAGGGACGTTATATCGTAGGAAGTGGATCTAGAAATAACGTTACACCTAAACAACCTAAGCAACCAAAGTTGACCCTTGTGACTCCTGTAGCACAAGCCGTAGAGATGGCGAAATCGGAATTGAAGCGTGAAGGAAACGTTATAAGAGAGGGGAAGCGTAAGGCCGGACCACCAGGCATTCAATACGAAAAGCTGCGCAAGAAAAACGGATATACACTGTAAATGATTGAGGAGAACCACGTGCATATGATGTCTATTTTTGAACCACCGCCTACAGACATTGCCATCCTTGTTCGAGAATGGATCGAATTTAGACCGGTTAATCAATTAGGAGAGGATGCTGCCATTGCGTTCCATGTAGTTCCCCAGTCATCAGGATACCTGGACTTGAAGCAAAGTCGCTTAAATGTTAAAATCAAGATCACCAAAGGAGACGGAAGTGCAGTCACGGAAGCAGATGTGGTTGCTCCAATCAATTTGCTTTTGCATAGTTTGTTTTCTCAGGTGGAATGTCAAATGCAGGAAAAACCCGTTTCCAAAGTGGGTACTAATTATCCCTACAAAGCTTATATCGATACCTTGATGACAACGGACGAGTCGAAAAGGTGTTTTAATGGCAGTCAGTTATTCTTCAAGGATAGCAGTGGGCAATTTGATGATGCAGATGCCAAAACAGGGGGTAATTTAGGATTATATGAAAGATGGTCCTACACAAGGAATGGCGGGGTGGTGGATTTAGAGGGACCAATTCTTTTAGATTTATTTCAGCAGGAGCGACTGATTTTAAATGGGGTGACTTTAGACCTTAAACTCTGGCCGAGTCGTAATGCATTTCGATTGATGTCTGATAGTATTCAACCAAATGAGAAGATGAAAATTGTCGATGCTACTTTGAAGATGTGCATTCAACGACCCAATCCTGCACTGACCATGGCTCACTCTAAAGAATTGGAAGAGTCCACAGCGTTATACCCCTATATGAATTCTTCGATCAAGATTGCTTCTATTGCCGAAGGTGAATTCAGTTTCAGTGCAGACAACATGTTTCAAGAGGAAGTCCCGTCTCAATTGATCTTGGGACTTGTATCCAGCAAAAGTTATATCGGAGATTATAAGAGATCACCTTTCAATTTTCAACACTATGACTGTAATTTTGTAGCGCTTTACGTAGATGGTCAGTCACTCCCTGCCAAACCGTTACAACCTCAGTTCGGTGAAGAGAACTATCTTAGCGCCTATCAAACTCTCCAGAGCATCAGCAGTGATGTTTGGATAGACAGAGAAGAGTATGCAAAAGGCTACACCTTGTATATACTAGACATCAACCCGTACGTTGATTTCAAAGTTAAGAGAAAAGCGCATTGCCGATTAGAGATGCGCTTTGCCAAAGCGTTACCGGAGAGTGTCACTCTGATTATGTACGGCAAATTTCCAGAAATATTACGTATCGATCAATCTCGCAGTGTATTCAAACAATGAATAACCACCAGCTTGAATCGTATCTTTCCCTATATGGAGTCAAAGTTGTATGTGCAAACGAATTACCAGCTTTTCTTCAAAAGAGACCGGCTTTTTATGTTGTAAATACCGATAGTTGTGGACAACCTGGAAAACATTGGACTGCATTCTATATCCCAGAACAAGGAAATATTTGTGAGTTCTTTGATTCCTTAGGGCAATCACCAGAACATTATCATAATCGATTCAAACAGGTGTTGATGGCAAATGGACCTCGGTACCGTTATTTGAAACACAGACTTCAAGCTTTAGACTCTAATGTGTGTGGACAGTACTGTATATATTATGTTGTGCAACGTTGTTTAGGGAGAACAATGATGAACATTTGTCGTGATTTCTTTGTTGATAAACATCATCTTAATGATAGCTTTGTTTCTTCATTTACCAATGCTTTGTAAAATGTATTAGTTTGTACCTCTCTTAATAAATTGTAGAAAACTATTTATCCGTGGTCGTTATTTATAAGAGATACCCAGGCATGTGTAGTCATGAACATGGAGCATTCGTTGGTGCACGAACGTTTCTATTCCTCAGAGATCTGGGCAACCAAACTAAAAAAAAAACAGACAGGTTTGGAATCATACACACGATGAATGCTGGGATGATGACAACTTTACAAAAAGTTGTAGAATGCATTCTTTATGGATGGATCCCCATCGGAAGATCGGGTTCACTTGATGACAGATTGCATCCACTTCGTTAGTTTCCAACAAATCTCCGTATTGTAGTCGGGTAGACATCTTTACATACACTTACATTAAACTATTGGTGAAAAAAAAATTCATCAAGAATGCATCATTTCTCCATAAAAGAATGGAGTACATACTCTGTGTTTTATCTATTCATACTTTATAATTTATTAGCATTGATTTTGAGAGCAATAAAAACACATTGCATCTTCATTCATAATTCATAGTTTGTTTGATTACTGATATTGATTTTAGGTGTCATAAAAATTGATTATATTATAGCCTTATGATCCGACTTTATATATAACATCTACACCTATGTGGGAGTCCGCTGGTCGATAAAAGACAGGGTCCACTGCCTCGGATCAACCCAAGTGCAATCAAATTCAAACAACAACGTATACTAGGATGACCTGGATTCTGAAAGGTTTGAATATTTCCAGGGATACCGCGGGTATAGATGGTGGCTAAATTCCTCTCTCTAAATGATTTGCGAGTTTGGTATAGATATCAGCCCTTGGATACCTATTGGAAATTTGTTCAGACAGACCATGGGATTTCACTGTAAAACAGTTCACCTGATGACAGATTATATCCACATCGTTAGTTTCCAACAAATCTCCGTATTGTAGTCGGATAGACATCTTCACAAAAACGTACACGAAATTATTGGTGAAAAATGTTTACATGGATTGCATCATCTCTCCATAAGAATGGAATACATACTCTGTCTTTGTTATTATCTTTTTATACTTCATATGAGTATTAATATTGATTATGGGTGCAATAAAAACGCATTGCACCTTTATTTATAATTCATAGTTTATGGTCATTGATATTGATTTTAGGTGTCGTAAAAATTGATTATATTATAGCCTTATGATCCGACTTTATATATAACATCTGCACCTATTTGGGAGTCCGCTGGTCGATAAAGGACAAGGTCCACTGCCTCGGATCAACCCAAGTGCAATCAAATTCAAACAACAACGTATACTAGGATGACCTGGATTCTGAAAGGTTTGAATATTTCCAGGGATACCGCGGGTATCGATGGTGGCTAAATTCCTCTCTCTTAATGATTTGCGAGTTTTGTAAATATCAGTCCATGGATACTTTTTGGAAATTTGTTCAGACAGACCATGAGATTTCACTGTAAAACAGTTCACTTGATGACAGATTACATCCACATCGTTAGTTTCCAACAAATCTCCGTATTGTAGTCGGATAGACATCTTCACAAAAACGTACACGAAATTATTGGTGAAAAATGTTCACACGGATTGCGTCATCTCTCCATAAGAATGGAATACATACTCTGTCTTTGTTATTCTCTTTTTATACTTCATATGAGTATTAATATTGATTATGGGTGCAATAAAAACGCATTGCACCTTTATTTATAATTCATAGTTTATGGTCATTGATACTGATTTTAGGTGTTATAAAATTGATTATATTATAGCCTTATGATCGGATGCTCATTCATCCTTCATATTCAGATCTACATCCCATATCGATTAACTTTTGCTCCTTTGAGTTTTTGAGTATTGGTGATTTGTTTGACTCAATATATACTACTAATATTACATAAGATAAATCTTATGACAGTCTTAAGATTAATCCTAAGACTTAGACTTATGACTTTTGTGAATAGCATTGCTG
>VSWD01000003.1:53401182-53421103 GCA_033119305.1 Pinctada imbricata | reverse complement strand
TTGTGTACAAAGAAGCTTACCGAGCAATATTACAGTCACATGTAGTACTACCATTTTATGAATAGCTGGTTATACAGAGGAAACTGAAAAACTGAAATGCAAATTGGGACACAAACACGTTACAAAATTGTCTTTTACCATTTTGGATGATTATATGGAACGGCACCTAGGGTTCAACTGGTGTAGTTAACCTGGTTTATAGACCCGTAATTACAACGAAAGTCAATCATTCAATAACTCAATTAACACACATTTTAAAATTTTGAAATAACTTAGATATATGTTATAAAATATGCATAAAACTTTGTATAGAGTCTTCGCGCTAACCACAAAAAGGATTAATTTCTCAAAGGGTTTTGGGGGTTTTAAAACTGTTAAAACCATTTTCCGTAGGGGGGCTTCGGCCCCCTGAACCCCCCACCGGGGCTCTGCCCCGGACCCGCTGGGGGCCTACGCGGCCCCCAGACCCCTCGCGCTTTGGTTGATAATCACGCCCCCCTAACTCCAATTCCTGCATCCGCCCCTGAATTCAACCAAATTTGCTACCCCAATCCAAATACATGTATGAGGAAAATTCCTTTAGAGCATTCATATAGAGGCTGATCTGAACACAATTCAAAAGAATAAAGTTCTGCAAAAATGTTAAGGTTGTTCAACTGCCTGATCATTACGTGGACCTGTACTTAAAGTGACTTTAATCTAATGAACGATCTCAAGATCCCAGTGCAAGTACGTAATGTATTGGAGGTTCATTGGCGGATCTAGCGAGGTGGATAGGGGGGTTGCAACCCCCCCTTTGGTCGGACAAAAAAAAAAAAAAACAACAAAACCAAAACAAAACAAAACAGAGAGAGAGAGAGAGAGAGCTTATATTAAAAAAAACTTAATCTCTGTCCTTCTTACTTAACAAGCTTTCGACACCAAGGTATACAACATTGGTGACATGAAGTCTGAATATTATAATGTTGAAGATTTGAGGCTTATAAAATAATATTTGCTCCGATGCGTATTTAGTTATAAATAGGAAATTGTTTTTACTTTACAAGGGGGTAGGAGGGGGAGGCAGCGGGGGTACATGCCCCCCCCCCCCATTTTTCAATCACAAGATTTTATTATGCATCAACATTGTTTAAAATAGCAACATTTTGTACCATAAATCTACAATTTTTCGGTCAATTTTCAAAATTTTTCTTTGGCTCGCTGTCGCTCGCCAGTTCTTTATAGACTTCTGATCCATCTTCAACGTACATGAAGACATTAAATTTTAACTCAAACTATATGTACTTGTTAATGATAGAGGGCATAGAAAATATTTTCTGATAAGTCAATATTTTGCTAAAAAAAATTTCCTGGCTCGCTACCGCTCGCCAGATATTTATTCATGTACTTAAAATTTAGAATTGCGCCAGAATATTAAAATTTGTGCATGAAACCCTATATTTTTTTTAAAATCTCGTCCTCCTCCCGCCACCTTTTTTTTTTTTGCTTGATAGAAATTTTGGGATGTTGTGCCCCTCCAATTTTTTCAGGTAGAGCTACGCCGTTGCTTTAAAAGATTATAAAACAGATATAGATTATCTTTGTGTAGTCAATAAAGGTATTATTGCGAAACACAAGCTTTTGATAGTATGCATTCAACATCCCCCCTTTCAAAATCTTCAACCCCCCCTTTGAAAAATTCCTAGATCCGCCTATGAGGTTGCTACCATATAATGTTGAATACTTGAAACCGCTGTAGTAAGATTAAATCGAATTCAAATGTCGCATGAATCACGTTACATAACGTTACATTACGTTACGTTACACTCCCGGGTACCTGGTCCCACCTCTAGCTTGTTAGGGGTCCGTCGATGCTAAATTTTGTGCTCTATTTTGAGTGCTGTTGAGATTATCGTCAGGATGTAAAATGCAAGATTAAAGTATCAAAGTAGAAGGACAGAAAAGGCCGAAGTTTAAGCTGTTTCGAATTCCTCTTTCTCTCTGTGCTATTTAAGAAGAAGTATATAAAGAGACTAAAACTCTCTTGGTTGATTAAATTAAAAAAGTAACACGCCTATTTCAAAAACCTAGGGGTCAGGGGACCAATTAAAATACCATGTGCCCAACAAGACTAGAAACCTATTACCCTTAAACCAAATTTCAGTTTAGTATCTGTTGAGAGAACGAGGTTACGGTTCATACAAGGTTTAATCACGGAGTGTACTCTTAAGGCCCCTTCACACTTTCACGGATCGGGGCACGGATAGCTACGGATCGAGAAAAAAATTACATCCGTAGCTACCCGTAGCTTTCCGTAGCAATCCGTACCAATCCGTAGCTTGATCTGTCACAAGACGTATCTATCCTTGGCAATCCGAAGCTATCCGGGATGAGACAGAAAATTTTTGAACATGTTCAAAATTTTCTACGGCTCCACTACAAATAAATATGTCGTAGCGGAGTCGAAGGGGAGTCGTAGAATTCCGAAGTGGAGTCGTAGCTATCCGTAGGGGGCTCGTAACTACCCGTATTGCATACGTAGCAATCCGGGATAATTTTTGTGATACAAATAGCCATACGACTCGCCTACGGATTGCTACGACTCCCCTACGGATTGCTAGGACTCTCCTACGGATTGCTACGACTCCCCTACGGATTGCTACGGATAGCCACAGATTCGAAAATGATAGGCTATGGATAGCCACGAATTGTGTCTTATATTAACTTCAAATCTAGCTATCAGTATTCTGTGCGTTTTTCGGTCAATATACGAGTTAAACCTTTAACTATTCATTTTCAGGTAATGATATAAAGACATTTATTAAATGATCAGAAATTATTGCCGATTTTGCTTATTTCTGATTGGTGGAGACACTGTTTGATAGAGTGTACCTCAGAGTGAGTTGACCGCTAACGCTCCAAAGCGGTCTACTCGGGATTAGCGCGTGCGTTACCATCGCATGCGTTGATTTTTGTAGTGTTAGATCTTTGAAATCGCGTATCATTGCAATGCAAATGTTAATAAAATCCTGATAATTGAATAAAGCAGTTATTGACTTTTGATTTCGGTCTACTCGTGACTATACAGACCTGATCAGGCATTGGTAAACCCAGGCCTTCGGCCTTGGTCAACCAATACCTGACCAGGTCTGTATAGTCACAAGTAGCTTATCAAAAGTCAATAATTGTATATCATGAAACCTCAATACTGTTATAAAACATGTGAGGCCGTCTCAACAGGGTGTTTTAGTAAATAATGATGATTTAAAAACACTTAGGAAATGCAAGCCAGTTCTACTAATCCGTACTGAAGTCGTAGCTATCCTTGTGCGAATCGTGTCTATCCGTACGCGAGTCGTGGTAATCCTTAGCAATCCATACCGATCCGTATCTATCCGTACGCGTGTCGTAGCAATAGAGAGGTTTAGTTAAAAGTGCTTTCAACGTGTACGTATGACTTACAAGTACACGTCACAGTTTGACGTTACAATCCGAAGACGTCATTTAGTTATACGTATGAACCGGAAAAGGTCTAAGTATAGCTATGTAAAAAGGAATACGTGTAACTAGCTTCTTTTCAATCAGTTTAATCTGCGAGAAATGAACATCGAGATTCGTAAAACTTCGTCATGATGAAAGTTAGAATCCTAAACGTACTTCATAACACCGAAAACTGGAAGTTCAATTAATGATAAATGTGGAAATTCTCGAAGAATTTACCCGTTCTGTCATTACGTATAGAGCGTCGTTTACACGTTCATGACGTGTAGCTAAACGTCACGTCATGACGTCATTTGATCAAAGACCGCAGGAAGCGATGACGTCATACGTACACGTCGCGCTAAAACTTGTAACTAAACCTCTCTAATCCCTATCTATCCGTACGCTTATCGTAGTAATCCGTAGCAATGTCGGGACGATATCCTTAGCAATCTTTAGCTATCCGTACTCGATTCGTATCAACCCGTAGCAATCCGTACTGGAGTCGTAGGTTTATGGTTCATCGAACATTTTGCGTCCCGACTCGCCACGGATAAAGCATTTTTGGAGTCGTAGCGGAGTCGTGGCTCGATCCGTGGAAGTGTGAAGGGGGCTTTATCTTTACCTTTGACCTTTGTTCAATATAATGAAACACCTGTTGGTTAATTCTTAGCCAATCTTAGGGATGGTTATTATATGGTACAGAAAAGCTTCTTAGAATCATTAAATATTTTTGCGGATATGATTCATCTGAACAATAAAAATATGAAGTGACAAAATTCTCAAGTAAAGTCCCTCTGAGGGGCTGAATGGACATTTTTCATGTTCGCGGACTTCGCAATTCGGACACCGCAATTGGAAGGGACTATATATATAACAAAAATAAATTGTTGATGTTATCCCGATGAATCTAGAATATTTTGAGTGAGAATTTATTTATTTACATGTGTTAATATACATATTTAAAGCTCTCAAATGTCATTTCGTCTATTCTGCGTTTAGATTTTACTTTTCTTATTGCACCTGATTACTTTAATATAACCCCTAAAGTGCGAAGTCCGGAGTGCGAAGTCCGAAGTAGGTCGACTAGTATCCGTTGTACAATAGAGTCATTTTACATAGCGTTTTAATCATCTCCATTGTAAAGTATGGTAAATTTTATGCCTGGTACGGTACTATAAACTATATATTTTCTGAAAGGTAATTATGCCCTGAGTTGAGATATAAGACTCCCAGGTCTTAAAGTTCAAAGGGGGACAAACTCTTGTACAACTTTGTTATTTTGCATACATTATATAGAGAAAATAGACAATTTAAATGCTTCATCAGTTATTCCCCTTTGTATTTCTGGCCCCAAAATTATTATTTCTGAGCAGTGGACATTATAATCTTTCAGAAAATACATAGTTTATAGTACCTTACCAGGTATGGAAAAATGCCCTTTTGTACATCGGATACCTTAAATATGTCCTGATATCAGACTAAAATATCAGGTGAACAACTAGACCAGAAACTGATTATAACGAAAAAAAAAATCTCTTTCAATCATACTTTCTGAGAAATGGTGTTCACTTAATTGATAACAGAGTTAAATATTTAGTAGAATGACTAAACCCATTTTCCAGGACCCTGGGGTTAGGGGCTTAAATGAAATACCAAGCTTAAGTGCACAACTAGACAACAGACTGACTATTATACAAAAAGAATTATCTCACTATCAATTATACTTTTTGATTGCTGGTGTTCACAAGATAATTAGTTACTTAGGAGACAATGACCACACCCATTTTCCAAGACCTTGGCGATCGGATCCATACTCAAACAAATCATCAGGTTAACAGCTAGACTAAAGAATAATTATAATCTGGTCAATGCTGCACATTTGATGCTATTTAACTTTAAGATATATAGCATCTCTATCAATTATTCTTTCTGAGAACTGGTGTTCACAAGATTAAATGCATTTAATGATAGTTTAAACCTCGATCATCAGACATGAGTGGTATTTGAAGTCAAAGGACTAACGATGTCAGAAAGAAATTGGAAACAAACCACACAATACATACTTATTGCTTTTCCTTTCACCTCATATATAAGATGAATTTGATGATATTAATATTGGTTTTTATTTACATGCGAGTAACGTCAACACCCTCTTCTCTGAAGATATGAGTTAGACCATGATAACAAGTTTCCATCTTCATATTTCTTTTAACCGATTATATTCAATCTTATGACGATTATATCCTTCAAGAAGTCAAGAACTAAATATTTGAGAAACGCAACTCTTAGATAGAACCAAATAATTATATCCTTTCACATCCTCCTTTGTCATCTGATAATATAGACTCATTAAATATACACACTGTCAGCTATCATTAATGGTTGATTGTTCAGATAAAAAAACTGATACCCTAGGCCTGTTTGCTATTTTCCAATAAATTCCATGAAATGTTTGCTTGATCCCTTCTTATTTCAGTTCACACTCTTTGACCATACTTAACCCTCGTCAGTGATACTCAATCTAAACAATGTAATATGACCAAAGAGTGTGAAAATCATTATGTCCAAAATGGACCAAAAGATGTAGAATCTAAGTTTATTCAAACTCTTCTTTCAATAAGAATAAAAAGTTGAGTAAAAGGAAAGAGAGAAGAGGAACTCCAACAAGACTCGGTTGTAGCACCAACAGCGAAACACCTACTGTCCGCGCACGTAGCTAATACTTCAGAATTCGGAAAACTGAAGTTTTCTCTACTTTGTCGTCAAATTTTATGATTAATATTTATAAAGGGGATAGATATTGAACTCTCATAACTAACTGTGCAAGATTTATGTCCATACGATCAATAATACTACGCTAACAGTGACAGAAAATAATTTTAGAAGGGGTTTACACTGAGTCTATGGAGATTGTCGGCGACTTCACGCTAAAATTAACATAGAAGACTCCCTATCTAAAAATATTTTCTTTCGGTATGAGTATAGTATTGGTCGTACAGACATATAACATACACCGTTAGTTATAAGAGTTCGCTCCATATGAATTTTAATCGGAAAATATGCAGACAAATTAGAGAAAACTTCAATTTTCCGATTTCTGAAGCAAACTGCGCAGACAGTAAACATCCTAAGCGAAAAAAAAAAATTAACTTACACAGCAAGAGACGTAAATGTATGAACAAGAAACACTACATATGATATCAAAACATCAAACATAAAACCAGCGAGGACAATATTTTTCTTGACGTTTGATTAAAAAGTAAACTGTGCTCTGTTTGCTGTTCAAAGTGAATGAGATCATGGTTTGTCAGTAATGAGATAAAGAAGATCCTGACGACAATCTCAATAGCACTCACAATAGAGCACCAAATGGAGCATCGACGGACCCCTAGAAAGCTAGAGGTGGGACCAGTTGCCAGAGAGGAGTAAGCATCCCCATGTTTGGCCAGCCGCAATCGCCGTCGATGTTCAAGCACGAAGATGAAAACAATATCTAAAAAACATGCACTGTCCGAGGCCTTGTCTATATAAAAAAAGCTATGGCGACCATGTCAGGGAAAAATACTTCCTCGCGGGGATCTTTTTACGAGCTCCACACGTCAAAGGGCATTAGTGTGACACAAATGAGATAAAGAAGATCCCGACGACAATCTCAACAGCAGTAAGTAGCGCTGAAGAACTCTAGTTCCAAAAATAAACCTTAAAATTGTTAGCATGAAAAGAAAGATTTGACATATATTGAAAGATATGTATAATTTGTACTGAAACAAAGAAATCGGATGAAAATTACAATATTTACATTAGTAGTATATTCCCCATGTTGAACGCCCATTAGAAATTAGAATTACATTCCAATAACTTGGGTTGCTATTCCGACGTCACGTTCAAGTTTTGCATGTAGGGAGAATTTACCAACGTTCAAATACATTTGACGCTGTAACAGGCAAAATGTGCGAAGTGCATGTAAATAAGAATGACCGATATTTAGAATAAACGTAAATATAAGTAATGACTATCTTACTTTTTGTGTTCATGGGTGTATAATTCTGGTTGGACACGTGCAAATTTTCCGAGAATCGTTTCGCGATTCACGGAATTTGCACGCGACCAACCAGAATTATACACCCGTGAACACCAAAAGTAAGACAGTCATTTCTTAATTGAATATAGTCATGTTTACACGGAGTTTGCTGTACAATTCGACACGCACTATTACAAAATGTGGATCTATTTATGAGTACTCTAAAAAAATCAAAGCAAATGTTTCATCCTTCGCTAAAAAATATTTACAAAATGACATTAATTTTATTGAAATTTCTCCTTTCAGTCCTTAAAGTTTGAATACGCCAATCAGAGTTTGTGTGATTTTTTCTGCAGTTTTCTATATGGCAATTAATAATGAGAAATCTTTGTTCACAACCTAGCTAGCCTTGCCCTTGCTGTGATATTACCGAGATGACAGTGCATGGACATACCCCCTTTTTATTCTTTTTTTTTCTTTTCACAAACAGAGCAATATGACCATGCATGCCAAACAGAAAGTTTATCGATATGTGTCCCAATTCAGCATCTATAATCAGCAGTGATTTCAGTAGTTTTTAAAAAGTGACCAATATCCATCATGTCTTTCTAGGCTTCTTTGTATGTGTAGTCTTTTGTGTTTGATGTTTACATGTCGTGTGTCTCTTTTCCGTCTCGTGCTGTACTCGTCTTTTGTGTTTTTGCATCGGGTGTTTTGAAATTTTGCTGTTGATGCTGCAACGGGGTCCTGTTGGAGATCTCCTCCCTTCTTGTAAATAACGAATGATCAAGGTCAGTCATATAAAAATGACTTAAATCCATCTTTCAAATAGAGGACACAAGCAGAAATGACGACTTTCGGTCATTTTTTTCAACAGGGGTGATCTGCGCGCATTTCTATTGATTAGAATTGGTTCCGGCACATTTTGATATTTTGATTTTAAATTTTTCTACAAATTGGCGGACACAGAATTCAAATACATTTAAAAGTAATGGTTTCAGAAATATTTCACTCTAAATTTTGCATATGAAAGTTTTTGGTTTATTTGGGGGGGGGGGGGGAATTGCACTAACACTTCATCAATGTCCCGGTTATAAAGGAACTCCACCTTTTAAAAGTTTTAGAGGGTTTGGGTGTGTAAAGAAATAACGATTATACATGTACATCATTTTCAAAAAAATTGCAGAAAACCGTCATTACCATCAAAATTACAGAAATCCCTCTGTTCTCTACATGCGATGGAATTCAGTAATACCCATGACTGATCAGATGTATTTTTTTTTCTTTCATCAGGAATGAAAGTCAAACATAAAAAGGGTGGACAGGGGAACATCTCCCGCCTCTGACCCTCGACCTCCCCCTTTTCACCCCTCCTCCCCCCTTCTTTTCATCCTTCCCTAACCTACCCCCTCTTGCCCCCTTCCTCCCTCTTCCCGCCCCTTCCTCCCTTTTCTCCCCCTTCCCTCCCTCTCCCTCTCTCCCTTCACCCGCCCCCTCCCTTTTACCCTGTCCACCCCCTCATAAAACCCGAAGTCCGAATCCAGGAATTAAACAATCAAAAAGCTGACAAATTCTAGAGCAAATATAACACAGAACTGTCTCACTAGAAAACAAAACTCAGACAAATAAACAGAGACAATAACACATCACCATAAAATCACGAAGGACAACTTCATCTCCAGAGTCCAGTGTAAGTTCGGAGAGTATTGTAGATGGCGATGACGCGCTGAAGAACATATAGTCTGGGATGTATCACTGGGTTGGGTGCATCCCCCCCCCCTTGATCCTCCAAAACCGGCCTAACTTTGTAGCATTTTTTGCGCTCTTTCAGATAAAAATTTGTCTCATGGAAATTTCCATTGCAAAAGTGGTGTTTTTTGGGAAAAACATGTTTTTTTTAGTCAAAAATCACTGAAAATAGGAAAATAATTATAACTTTTATACGGTTGAGGTTTTTAAAAATTGAAAAGTGTTTATATATAGTATTTTTGATGCTCTTTCAGATGAAATAAGTTGCAAGTTCCAATTCCTATTTTTACTGTGTGTTTTGGGGTAAAAAAGTCAAATTTTTGCCAAAATTCACAGAAATTTGAGGAAATTTTAATTTATTTCTGCTTCTCAGCTCCTCAATATTGCATATGATCGTTCAATGATGATTTAAAAAACATCTTTAAAGTCTCCTCTTTCTAATGACATATATTTTATATTCTTATTTTTTTGCAAAATCCTCGAAATTAATTATTTTATACAGAAACCTGTATTTTCAAACAGAAATCTCAGATTTCTGTATATTTATTAAAGAACCCTTATTTGTTATGAAAGCAATGATTGAAAGCTATTTTCTAGTGTAACTTTTCACACTCTATCAGATTATATATGTTTTACTAACATTTCATTCAAAATCAACGTGTTTTTGGGGAAAAACTTATTTTTTTCATTTAAAAATAGCTGATTTCTGGAGAATAATTATTGAATCTATAGAAGTTCTTGAAATGATAGCAGGAATGTATTTTGAACTGTAATTATTTAGGTTCACTCATAAATTACATGTATGAAACATAAAAGGTATATTTTCTACTTAATTTTGGGGCAAAATGCCTGTTTTTTGTCTAAAAATTACAGATTTCTGGAAAAATTTTATTAATACATTTTCTTTGCTAAAGCTATACA
Organism: Pinctada imbricata; assembly: GCA_033119305.1. Taxonomy (NCBI): domain Eukaryota; kingdom Metazoa; phylum Mollusca; class Bivalvia; order Pterioida; family Pteriidae; genus Pinctada; species Pinctada imbricata. Next base: position 53,410,950 of record VSWD01000003.1, on the reverse strand, counting down.
TTTAAAGCTATTATCATTATAGAAAGTAATCATCTTGTCAGATGATTGTGAAATTAAATGTAATAATTTATTAAAACCATCATTTTTGGGTAAAATATGCATTTTTTATGCAAAAACCACTTATTTTGAGAAAATAAGTACTAGCTCTTTTAATTTGCCTAAATTGATATGTTTTAGCTTTGATATTATGCTTTTTCTTATTATAAATGGATAGAAATGTTATTTGATAACTGAAATTTAATTAATATCTTATTTTGGGGCAAAAAAACCTTATTTATGTGAAAAATTCACTTATTTCTGTTAATATTTTTTTAAAATTTATATTTTTTTATTTAAGCAACAATGGAGAGGTTTCATATAATTGGATGGCATAAATGTGATCAAGTTAAATGAGTTAGAAGAGATTTCTTTGATTATCTTGCTATTTTGGGTGGAAAATCTCGATTTTTATTTAAAAATCGCTAATTTCTGGAAAATCCTTATTACTATGAAACCAGACGTTATTATTTATATTCAAAAGAGTTCCTGGGTATATCATAGCTTGTTTTTGTAAGTCATATGCATTTGAAATATCCTCTGTAAATTCAATAGATATTTTGGGGCAAAAAACCTAATTTATGTGAAAAATTCACTTATTTCTGTGAAAAAATGTTTTAAATCTATATTTTTCATTCAATCAAAGCTGGAGAGGTTTCATATAATTGGATGGCATAAAAGTGATCAAGTTTAATGAGTTAGAAGAGATTTCTTTGATAATCTTGCTTTTTGGGTGGAAAATCTCAATTTTTATTTGAAAACCGCTGATTTCTGGAAAATCCTTATTACTATGAAATGTGTCGTTATTATTTATATTCTAAAGTGTTCCTGGGTATATCATAGTTTGTCCTTGTATGTCATATGTATTTGAAGTATCCTCTGTTAATTTAATTGGTATTTTGGGACAAAAAATATGTTTTATATGAATATATAGCCTATATCAAGAAACTTAATATTGAAAGTCTTATATTTCAGTTGAATAGGAAATACAGAGGATAATAATCATAGTTTGAAATATGAGACTTTCTATAGTAAGTTTCTTGATATAGGCTATATATGATTCATAAAAAACATATTTTTGGCCCCAAAATACCAATTAAATTAACAGAGGATACTTCAAATACATATGACATACAAGGACAAACTATGATATACCCAGGAACACTTTAGAATATAAATAATAACGACACATTTCATAGTAATAAGGATTTTCCAGAAATCAGCGGTTTTCAAATAAAAATTGAGATTTTCCACCCAAAAAGCAAGATTATCAAAGAAATCTCTTCTAACTCATTAAACTTGATCACTTTTATGCCATCCAATTATATGAAACCTCTCCAGCTTTGATTGAATGAAAAATATAGATTTAAAACATTTTTTCACAGAAATAAGTGAATTTTTCACATAAATTAAGTTTTTTGCCCCAAAATATCTATTGAATTTACAGAGGATATTTCAAATGCATATGACTTACAAAAACAAGCTATGATATACCCAGGAACTCTTTTGAATATAAATAATAACGTCTGATTTCATAGTAATAAGGATTTTCCAGAAATTAGCGATTTTTAAATAAAAATCGAGATTTTCCACCCAAAATAGCAAGATAATCAAAGAAATCTCTTCTAACTCATTTAACTTGATCACATTTATGCCATCCAATTATATGAAACCTCTCCATTGTTGCTTAAATAAAAAATATAAATTTTAAAAAATATTAACAGAAATAAGTGAATTTTTCACATAAATAAGGTTTTTTTGCCCCAAAATAAGATATTAATTAAATTTCAGTTATCAAATAACATTTCTATCCATTTATAATAAGAAAAAGCATAATATCAAAGCTAAAACATATCAATTTAGGCAAATTAAAAGAGCTAGTACTTATTTTCTCAAAATAAGTGGTTTTTGCATAAAAAATGCATATTTTACCCAAAATGATGGTTTTAATTAATTATTACATTTAATTTCACAATCATCTGACAAGATGATTACTTTCTATAATGATAATAGCTTTAAATGTATAGCTTTAGCAAAGAAAATGTATTAATAAAATTTTTCCAGAAATCTGTAATTTTTAGACAAAAAACAGGCATTTTGCCCCAAAATTAAGTAGAAAATATACCTTTTATGTTTCATACATGTAATTTATGAGTGAACCTAAATAATTACAGTTCAAAATACATTCCTGCTATCATTTCAAGAACTTCTATAGATTCAATAATTATTCTCCAGAAATCAACTATTTTTAAATGAAAAAAATAAGTTTTTCCCCAAAAACACGTTGATTTTGAATAAAATGTTAGTAAAACATATATAATCTGATAGAGTGTGAAAAGTTACACTAGAAAATAGCTTTCAATCATAGCTTTCATAACAAATAAGGGTTCTTTAAATAAATATACAGAAATCTGAGATTTCTGTTTGAAAATACAGGTTTCTGTATAAAATAATTAATTTTGAGGATTTTGCAAAAAATAAGAATATAAAATATATGTCATTAGAAAGAGGAGACTTTAAAGATGTTTTTTAAATCATCATTGAACGATCATATGCAATATTGAGGAGCTGAGAAGCAGAAATAAATTAAAATTTCCTCAAATTTCTGAGAATTTTGGCAAAAATTTGACTTTTTTACCCCAAAACACACAGTAAAAATAGGAATTGGAACTTGCAACTTATTTCATCTGAAAGAGCATCAAAAATACTATATATAAACACTTTTCAATTTTTAAAAACCTCAACCGTATAAAAGTTATAATTTTTTTCCTATTTTCAGTGATTTTTGACTAAAAAAACATGTTTTTCCCAAAAAACACCACTTTTGCGATGGAAATTTCCATGAGACAAATTTTTATCTAAAAGAGCGCAAAAAATGCTACAAAGTTAGGCCGGTTTTGGAGGATCAAGGGGGGGGGGTGCACCCAACCCAGTGATACATCCCAGACTAATAGAAGTGCAGAATTTCTCGTTAAAAAGTATGCCAGGGGACCTTCTATAGTTTCCATGAAATGCATTATCGTCAGGATCTTCTTTAACTCATGTAATCATGGGCTACGTTTGACCCCTCAGACCCTTTCAATGAAACTTATAGTAAGTTATCGATTGGAAAGTCCTCTATAAAATGACGTATGTTTTTATTAATGCATTTTTACTGTTACATGTACATGAGTGTTAACAATGCTCGATGAGTTTTGGGCATTTTCCTATCCTAATTCTAACTCCGGGGCCAATGTGTGACATTTATTCTTAATTGTTTTAATTGTGAACAGACATGCAAGCATGATAATTATATTTTCAACATCGATCAATAGTGGTATTTTTAAAAAGCCAAACTATTAATTCAACGACGTCAAAAAACGGTAAGACATTGGAAACATCAACACAATACATAATTAATGCTTTTCCTTTCAGCTCATTTATAACATGAATTTGATATTATAAATATCAAGATGTTGGATTTTTCTTACATACGAGTATCGGCAACACCCTCTCCTTTCAAGGCACGAGATATGCTATGATTGAGACTCCCTCCGGCCTTTATCATAACTGCATAATTTATATATTTAGACATGACAAATATACCTTTCACAAAGTCATAAACTAAGAATTAGAGAAACACAACGTTTGAACTTTCCAAGAACCGAATGATTATAAACCTTCAAGATATTTCTTTGGACATCCGATATATTATGGATTCAGTCAGCCATCATTAGAGGTTGATTCTTCAGATCGAAAAACAAAACCTTGTTTGCTATTTTCCAACGAATTCCACGAAATGTTTGCGGCAAATTAGGGTCATGGAAGGAGAAGGTTCGATCACCTCCCTGAAGGCACTAACCTTCTCACCTCCCTAAACGCACTGATAGCTAGGTCTATAACATGTTCTTTAAAAAAAAGTGACAAAAAATTCAGGTCAAGTTTCTATCAAAACATTATTTACTAAAGGCAAAGTTCATATATTTAAAGATATTAAAACTTATATATGTATTTGAATGAAAAAGGGCTTCCTTAAAAGCTTAAATATATCATCTTATATATGTATTGCTATTAATACTTGTTGCATGTATCCCATAGAGTCGAATTTTATGTTCTTGTAAGTTTGGAAGGAGAACTTCAGTTATTCGCCAAATTACAATTATACTACATTTAAAAATTTGTCTAGGAGACCTTCCCCTCAAACGTTCTTATACATGTTATATGCATGTATATCTGTAAGCCGATGCGGGCTTACAAGCCATACTTCGTACTTCGCGTTGTGTGATTAATAAATGTGCAGTTCTTTGTTGTTGCCAGAAAACATCGTTGGAATTTTAACAAAGTTTATTTCACGAAACATTCTTTAACATAATCCATAGCATGCGAGAAAGTTATCTGACAATTGAAAAAAAAAAACAACTGATAATTGAAAAATGACATATTGTATTTAAAAAAGGGAGGGGAATTGCACAAAATGATGGACATATTTCTAGATAATTTCGTGTTCATCCCTCAAAGATAAGGTTGTCTAAAACTCTTCAAAAGCATCTGAATTATGAGGGTTTGTACGTAAATAAACTCAATATTCTGGTATTTCACGTGTAGAATTGACAATCATTTCTCCAACTCATAGATAAAACCAATGTGTAATTAAGTTCTTATCAATCCCTGGACTTTCCAAGTATTGAATAATCAATATTACAATTAATAACGTAAAGTTGAAAAAATATTTCCCTTAAAATCTTTACAATAAACGTATTAATTGAGATTTCTTGAATCTGTTTCTTATCTTGTTTCAAAATTATCATTATGCAAATTAATATTAACATCATCACTCTTTGATTTACGTTTGTGTTCTGATAAATGCATCGAATAAGTTTAGAGTTATCCCTCTTTCTACTGTGTGCAAATTCCCCAACATAAAAAAAAACATCATAAATATTGTGGGGGAGAGGCCATATGGTTACATATCTTACATAAAGTATTGAGAATTGTATTGAAAAAAATCTTTTATCTCTCAGCTGTTTAAAAGTAATTGAATACTTGCATGAAAATAAAATAATATATCAATATTTAGAGTTTTGTGTAAAAATATAGATAAATTCTATTGATAAAAACAGAAACATTAATAATAGGCGCAACACTTTGTTAAAAAATTCCTTGCTCCAACTTTGCAAGAAAAAAAATTTTGCCCCGGTCCGGGGCGAGAAAAATAATCTTCCTCAGACAAAAAACCTAAGGCTCCCCCCCCCCACAGAATATCAAATGGACCGTGCCTTAGTGGCTATCAAACTTCCATCTTTTTCAAAATTTTCCCTGGGAAGGACCCCCCTCCTAACGAGAGGGAGAAACTCTTCCCATCTAGGCCTTTCGATTTCCGCCTGTTTCATGTGAGTTGATCAGAAAGAGAACACTGAGCTCTACATTTGCTTGTAAAAACGTGGGAATGAGACGTATATGTTCGTCATCATTATTGACTATTTTCTTGTGTTATTTTAAGCTTTTTCAAACCGTCTTTCGATCCATTCATTGAAATGATATTTATATACAAATGATTTAAAAACGGCAATTTTCATTGGATTAAATGGTTTTAGAGGTACACTTTCCAACAATAAAATTCACTATGCATCGACAAAAAATCACTGCGCAAATGATTTGAGGTATTTAGGGGTTGACCTTATCAAAAAACCCCAAAAATCTCCATACTTCCTCAAGGGCGTAGGAGAAGAGGGGGCAGCCAGGGCAAATGAACCCCCCCCCACTTTTCAATCACAATATTTTATGATGCATTAATATTGTTTAAAACAGCAACATTTTGTACCATAAATCTACAATTTTTCGGTCAATTTTCAATTTTTTCTTTGGCTCGCTACCGCTCGCCAGCTTTAAATAAACTTTCTGAATAATTTAGCTATTCTGATCCATCCTATATCCATATTACTTTATCAATGTACATGAACACATTTAACTCAAACTATATAGAATATTATTACATGTACTTATTAATGATAGAGGGTATAGTATAGAGAGGGATTAGGGTCACAATGCTATTTGACTTGCTACATGTAGGTTACTATGTTTACGAACAAAGATTACTCTTTATTGCTATATTTCAAGCACATATTTGCGTATGCAAACTATAAGGTTCGATTGAAGAAATTTCAATAATTACTTAATTTTGTAAAGAAATATTTTAAAATTTGTCGCGAAGGATAGAACAATTAATTTTGAATTTTTAAAGTTATTTTAAAATAAACAGATCCTCATTTTAGCATCGCGTATCGAGTTAATGCAAACTCATGTAAAACACATAACAGTTCCTGGATTCAATGTATTTTTCATCCAGTTCTTGTTGTTTCACTCTAAATAGAAGGTTTCAAACACATGCATCTCTTTCAATTAACCAAGATTAATGTCAATAAATTCCTTCTTTATATTTACACTTTTCAACTTAACGTTCGGTACTTGAGTTTTTTTTTACAATTCTTTTACAGGACGGGTTAGCGCAGTACTCCTCCCGGGACGGGTTAGCGCAGTACTCCTCCCGGGCACCTGGTCCGTCCCACCTCTAGCTTGCTAGGGGTCCGTCGATGCTCAATTTGGTGCTCTATTGTGAGTTCTGGTGAGATTATCGTCAGGATCTTCTTTAACTCATTAGTAGCGCACTCGCTTCTCACCTTTTAGGTCCCGGGATCGAATCTTGGTTCGGCAAAGGGGTCTTATGTGGGAGGGTATGGCGATCGCCCACCCAGTCCTAGGAGGAATTTCCCCGGGTACTCCGGTTTCCTCTTGCTCAAGGACCCCCTCACGCTAACATCTGAGCCTACGTGAGACATTAATATATAAGTTTGTAACAGTATCTTTTTCAGAACTACTTACTGACAAACCATTATCTCACTCACATCGAGACAGAGCATAGCAAACTTTATATCTATAATCAAACGTAAAGAAAAACATAATTTTCGATGGTTTCATGTTTGATGTTTTATGGATTGTTTCTTTTCCCTTTATGGTCTCTTGAGTTGGAAAACTTCCATATTTTTAACATGACCATACGTCCGAGCTCGGAGCATTAACGTCGTATCATAATGGAGGGGTCATTTCAAAAGCATGAACTTCATTTCGCTCCCCTCCTTCCGTCCTGATTTGCAGTAGCACCGAAACAGACAGTAGCGGATACGGAGAAGATTTCGCCCCCTTACCTGCCTCTCTTCGTGTTGAACATTTTAAAAGTAACATGAAGTTTTAATTGAAATACTTAACTTTGATGACATTTTTAGTCGATATTGAGAAAAATCGCTACCGCTCTTCAACGTTTATAACCCAATGATTTTTATCAATACTGAAAGGAATTGTAACATGAAAAACTATAAGTGATCGAGGATGCCGAGGAGATAGTATTGTATGAGACTTTCAATGCTCAATTTGGTGCTCTATTGTGAGTGCTGTTGAGAGAATCTTCTTGAACTCATTTGTGTCACACTTATGCCCTTTGCTGTGTGGAAATCATCAAATGCCTTTTATATCGTGGATATGATCCTAATGTCACCAGACGGACACTGGGCTTGGTACTTGACCAATCTACAGTCTTGTACCAGTGCATTCTTAAAACTTGCACTCTGACTGACTGTTACGACGGGACTCAATGACGGTCCATGTCCAAACCTCTTTAGAGAGGATAGGGCCCCGACCACCTGTCCTCTCTGAATCTAAAGAGGACTCCTCGGGTGATAACATACATGAGCTCACGGCGGCAGAGCACGGATTGTATTGCGTACGCCCTCTTTTGATATCCATTTCCATATTCATCTGTGTTACTTGGTCCATAAGCGTTTTGCTGTCTTGTTTGTGTGTGGTCATCTGACATTGAGGAGGTTGTTTTACACCACAATTGTACGTTCTTCGAGACCTCTGGGTAATCGGAAAAGTGGGAGGGTTGCGCGCACGTAATCTAGGATAACTGTACCTATTGCTATTTCCGTTAAAGATGGCCGTCCTAAGTCGGCACCGGTTGCCCATTGGTCTCGTTGGTTTATGTGTAGTCCTTTGGGATTGATGTTTCTGTGTTGTGCATTGACGTTCATTGACGCTTTTGCATCTCTTCATGTGCTTGTCTGCTCTGTGGGTTTTTTGGGTTTTGCTGTGGGTGCAGCAACCTGCTGTTGTTGGAGATCCCCTCCTTTGTTTAGTGAAAAAGTTCCCCGCGAGGGATTTGACAGTAAGTGTTTTGAATAATTTTCCCGGTTATGGTCGCCATAGTACGTTCTATATAGACATAACCCCAGACAGTGCAGTACATGTTTATATATATATATATATTTGTTTTCATTTTCGTGCATGAACATCGACGGCGGGTGCGGCTAGCCAACAGGGGATGATTACTCCTCCGTGGCACCTGATCCCACCTCTGGCTTGCTAGGGGTCCGTCGATGCTCAATTTGGTGCTCTATCGTGAGTGTTGTTGAAATTATTGTCATGATCTTTTTTAACTCATTTCAATAATTTTTATATATATATGCAAAACCAATGTAATTCCCTGAGATGTTACCATTGAAAGGAACGTGCTGCAATTCGTGTATTAACACTCGTGACCCCACAATGCATAAGATCTAAAGGAAATTGCCGCGACGACTGTTCTAACCTGCAAACCCAACCCGCGGTTAGATGAATTTTAACGTCGCCCTTTTGCCTAGAAAAGCAAATTCAGAAAGCAAGAATGAAACAGACAACTATGGTGCATATATATAGAATAAATGTCATAAGTTTTGTTTTGTTGCGGCTATGCAACATACCTCAAGTGCGCATGAAATCATACGAAATGCGCTAACGCGCATTACATGTGCGATAAATGCACTTGCAGTTTGTTGTATACCCGTAACAAAATACAAATTAAGACACTGTCTTATTCTCTATATCCAAAAAAAAAAATCATTTCTATAAGACTAGAATTTTAGAGTTCTTAATTGAGGACTGCAATTTTATCTAAGGACCGCACAATAAGGGTAACTTAGAGTTTTTCCTCATTCTTCAAAAAAGAAAAAAATAACACGAACCCCTCTTTAGAGTTTCTAAATCCGCCTTTGTCAGGTTTTCCAGAACAACTTTCATGTGCGGACCTTGGGGATGGGGATCTCACCTCCCATAAAATTAGAAAATAAATGTTGATTTTTCCAGTTTTCTTGGATTTTTTTTTCTCAGAACCTTTGGTTGAAACCCTCTCCCTTTTCCTGATAGGCTGCCTCCCCCACCCTGAAAAAAAAATCTACATCCGCCCATGACTTTCTTACTTATATTTAAAGTACAGACTTTTGACACTGACATACAGATAATTGAGCCAAAAAAGCAGAGAAACGTTTTTTTCATATCAAGAAAATCGGAAAAATTGAAGTTTTCTCTTATTTGTCAGCATATTTTCCATTTAAAATTCATATGGAGCGATAGATTTTGAACTGTCATAACTAACGGCGTATCTTATATGTCTGTACGACCTATACTTTACTCATAGCGAAAGAAAATAGTTTTAGATAGGGGTTTTCTATGTTAATTTTAGCGTGACGTCGCCGACGTTCTCCATAGACTCAGTGTTAAGACATCGCGCTAATTAATATTAAAATAGAAAACTCCCTTTCTAAAATTATTTTCTGTCACTGTTAGCGTAGTATTATTGATTGTATCGACATAAAGCTTGAATCGTTAGTTATGAGAGTTCAAGATCTATCCTCTATATAAATATTAATCATAAAATTTGCTGAC